>PVJA010028293.1:0-27744 GCA_004027025.1 Myocastor coypus | reverse complement strand
AAAAAAAAAAGTAATGTGGATTTAGAAAGGTTAATGTTTAATTGTTTGATCAATCTTATATACCTATATGTATTAATCTAAACTGATCTGATGATGAAAATATGTAATATAACCATGTTAAATTTAAACAATAAAAGAATTGAAAAAAAAAAATAAAGGAAGTGAGGCTTTTGTTGGGGGAGGCAGCAGCCAGGAGGGCCTTTCAAAGCAACTTCAGTTGATTCCCTTTCTCCCATGTTTTAAATCCCATCCAGAGCCATAGCTTCCAGGTTTGACTTCTTCTTTGTTTTAAGTGCAGGTAATTTAAAACCTATGACCTGACCACAACAAATAAACAGTGTTTAAAATTTAATTAAGCTTTTTCAAATAACTTTTTAATTAATTAAAGATACTGTGAGCATATGAAAGCAGAACCATCCCTTTTCTTAGCCTTTTTTACCACTGGAATAAATGTGAGAGGCAATTTTACTGTTGGCTCCATTCCAGTTAAGGAGAGTTATTATGAGATTCGAAATACCAGCTGAGACATAAGGGGCTCAAAATACAAGTAGAGTCACTAGGGGCTTTGGAATGCAAGCTGAGCCATCAAGGGGTGCAAATGGACAAAGGACTTCACTTGGGGAAGTTCTGCCCTTATTCCGTGGGAGTCACAGGACAGGTAAGGTTCTCAAGTTGTCTGTCTCTATTCTCCCTAGTGAGTTAATGGGTGCCATTATGGAGACAGAAAGCCACCCAAGGAGGCTTTCTTCTCGCTTTTGTAAATGATTCTGGCATCACTCTCAAGTTCTATCAGGGACATCTGTCTAGTCTGCATTGGAGTCCCACACAGGATGCCAGACAGAACCCTTATTTCCTGCTCTGACAACCTCTGTCCAGGGACATCACCATCTCCTCTGAGAAATCCTGGCTAATCTTAGACATCATGGGTGAACCAATTCAGTTACCTCATTCTGTTTTGACTTAATTCTCTAGAAAACATTTCAGTGGACCTATGGAACAGAAGAAGCTCCAAAGCTAACTTTGGGACAGATATTAGAAGTCCTGAATTCCTGTCAGGTCAGAGATATTCTGGAGAAAAAAAGGTTATTTGTACTTAGCAGGGGAAAGACTCAGTGAGCATCAGGCCATATTGTTAGACACCCTTGAGGTTATTATAAAAAAAATTTTTTTGCACTGCTCTAACCCTGCTTCTTTGAGGCCTACAGGCCCAGCAGTTAACCATTCTTGTGAGCAAGTAATCTAGGCCTGTGCACGCAGGCACGACATCAGTGACCTGCTCCTCCAAAACCCCAAGGAGGTGTGGCTAACTGACTGCAGCAGCTTTGTTGGCTCTTCTCAGGCAAGTCATGGTCATATGAAGGGCACCAAAGAGATACGTCTGTCACTTTGGGAGATCCAAAAGCTGGTGGGAAAGCAAGAAGGCAGTCTTCAAACTCTTTAAAAATTCTACTGTGGGCTGGCCAAATAGCTCAGCAGATTAAAGTACCTGCAAACAGGCACAGGAGCTGGGGGTTCAATTCCTGGGCCAGCTCAGCTGGCTCTGGCACTGGGTCATGCTGAGAGGGCAACTGAGACTGGGGGGTGGTGGCACAAGCCTGTAATCCCAGCTTTCGGGAGGCTGTAAACAGGCAGATCACTAGGAGTCCAATCTATTAAGTAATGAGACCCTGAACACCCTGTATATGCTTCCGGGGGGTGGGGGGAGACCATAGTTTTATTCTCAGTTCTTGAAGAAACATTGAAAGCAGTCTACAATTCTCAAGAAATGGCTTTAGAACAAGGGAGATTTAAAAAGGGACTCAGAGGGCCGGGTATGGTGGCATATGCCTGTAATTCCAGCACTTGGGAGGCTGAGGCAGGAGGATCGATGTGAGTTCAAGGCCAGCCTGGGCTACAAAAATTAGCTCAAGGCCAGCTTGAAATGCATAATAAGACCCTGTCTCAAAAAGACAAAAAAAAAAAAAAAAAAAAAAGGGCTCAGATGGTATTTATAAAGCAAACTAGTCCTTCCTCGAAGGATTCTGGGAAGGCTGTAAAGACATGCCATGATTCTTTCCCTATGGGAAGAGATGCTATGCTACCCTGGAAGCAGCCACTTGAGTTTTCACAGCCTAGGCCTAGGGACAACTACCCAACAGAGGAGAGGGACATACCCTGAGGAGGACAAGCAATTAAACTTTATCCATATGCTACCACGTGAGAGATTTAAGCAAATGTTGCTCTTGGTGTACACCTTTACAGGCTGGATGGAAGTCTGTCCAGGCAACAGAGGGTATCAGGTGGTTCTTAAGGAAATCATCCTCACATTAGTACTACTCTAGTATCACCAGAGTGAACATGGACCTTCTTAAGAAACTCAGGGAGTGAAAAAGACTTTAGGAATAAAATTATGACCCCCATTCTATGTGGCAGCCTCAATCTTTTGGAAAGGCAGAAAGAGACAGCCCAGCTCCTAAAGCAAGCTCTGGCAAAACTTTGCCAAAAGACATCTGAGTCCTGGCTCCAGTTGCTGCCCATAGTACTCACAATGGATTCACAGCATGCCCCAAACTGGGTTAAATTGGATCCCACTTGAGATGTCACATGGTCATTTCTACCGATACAACAGTAGACCCAGAGACCACAAGCCTCTGACAAGATTCCATTAATCTAGGCCAAGTACAACAGGCAATCCGATTATATGGGAAGAGAGTCCTACCACCTCCTGTTGGTCCTGGAGAATAAGAGCTTGTGAAAAGTGTGGGGGGGGGTACTCCCACTGACAGACTAAAGCCAAAATGAAAGGATCTCTTCTCACGGCTCCTTGCCATACCCAGCACAGTAAAAGTGGCCATGGTGAATAATTAGATTCATGTTTCTAGAAAAAGCTTAGTCGCACCTGACCTGCCTGAAGAACAAGATCATTCTAAAGGAGAAGGCTTTTCTGGTAAGCCTCTAAATGACTTAAGATTCCTCTCTCTAAAAAAAAAAAAGAAAGAAAGAAAAAACTCGTATGCAGCTTCAGGAAGTACAGAAATCTAACCCACTCCTTTCCTTCTCCAGTCAAAAAAGCAGCTCAGCAGCCACTCTTTCCTCACTGTTTTCTGATAAGTTGTTCTTCCTTTAGCCCAGCTGGTGAGCCACAGCATGCCAAGTTAATGAGAGAGCACAGAATCACCAGTAGGTAGGGTCTGCAGCTCCTTCTAGCTCAAAGAAACTATAGAAGATGGAGACTTCCTCTCCTGCAGCACCTCATAAGGACTTAGCGGATGTGCATTTCTCAGAGGGAAATGAGTCAGGAGATTAGGGCATGGAAAAGCTGGTGGGGAATGAGGCATGACTTTTAGAAAGGGACCATCAAGTAACAGATCTGTTTTCTACTTCTGAGGCTGCTGCAGGAACAAATGAGTTGAAATATTACCAAAAAATATACTTGGAAAACTTTGAGATGCTATGCAAATATAAGAGAACCCTTAAAGGGGACTTGAAACCCCTGTGGCCCTCATGACAATACTTTTTTAAGAGATAAAGGTCTTTAGAAATCCTATCAATTAGGACTTTATATCCAGAAAGTTACAATCGAAACACAAATAAGCGTTTCATCTAATAATTAAAAACAAAATTCCAGGATTATCGTACACAGTGTAAGCTCGAGGGATAAGATTTAACAACAACAAAGCCTTTGGCTTCCTTTAGTGTATAGAATGCACCTGGACCCATCTGGTGGGGTTGGATGCCATCAGGAGACAGAGAACACAGAAAGATTTCTTTCCATTATAGGGGTCTAAAAGGTCCCCGTAGAGTAACAATCCTAAACCTGTGGGTCAAGACCCCAGCAGGGGTCGAATGACCAAAACACAGAGGTCACCTAAAGCCATCGGAAAATGTTATTTATTTGGAATTACGGTTTTGAAGTAGCCACAAAAATTATTTTTTGGTTTGGGGTCACCGCAACATGAGGAACTGTATTGCGGGGTCATAGCATTAGAAAGGTTGAGAAACACTGCTACAGCATAGAGCCATGAGTCACAAACTGAAGTTCTTGTCTTCCTTAATTATGAGCTAGTGATGGTCTCTCATAAATAACTACTAAAAATATACTTACCATATCGGCTACGATGAGCCAGGAAAGGAAAGGAATCCTTCATTATCCAGGTCAGATTCCACAAAATATAATCAGGAGGAGCAGGCGTGTTTGTTGGTGGCTCCAGGGTGCTATGATCTGGACATAAAAGAGAGAGAGAGAGAATATTGATCCATGCGTTTGGAGTGGGTCATGTAGCTATCACACAATATCAGGCATAAAAAGAGTTCTTGAGGGGCTTTCATGGCATTCACTGGAAGGATAAAGAAAAAAGGACTGAGGTTTGACGATTAGTTCTGTTTAGTAGGTAGATATGCTGAAGAATGGAGTGAGAGCAGGAGAGAAGGGAAGGAACTAGAGTTTCTTCTGCGCCTTCCACAGTGTAGGTACAGCGCTGAGCTCTACTGGCCTACTGCCACGTGAGAGTCACAGTGATTCTCCAAGATGGGAACTGTTACCTCCGCTGAGAGCCACAAGCACCAAGACTCACTGGGTCAATGATAGAATCCCAACCAAGCACAGGACTGTCTCTACCAGGAGGTTAAATTCTACTCTGAGTGGGTCTATTTGTCATTCTGGTAGTCACCACTTAGAACCATTTTGAGAAGAGGAAGAAGATAATGAAGAAAAAGCAGCAAAAGTAGCAGATGCCTTTTCCCAGCCCACTGGCCTCCTGTTTCGTCGGCATCTCCTGTGGCGCCAGTAGTGCAGGGTCCTATTCTCCTGCCTCCAGCTTCCTTTTAGCATCACCTCCACCTATGCACTTTAGGAACATCTCTACCTGGTACCCATGGCAGCCCTTTGTTTGCAGAGCATTCTACTGTTTCCATAAGTTCTACACTTTGGTAGAGCTGACCACAGGACCATGTGTCCCTGCAAAGAGAACAGAATGAGCATTCCTAAAAGGAAAACATCTGTGTCTTCCATTGATCTGAGTTGGAAACGCGAATCCCTGGTACCCAGAAAAGTTCCTGACATCTACCCTACAGAGATAAGAACTGAATCGGTCAGAGCCAGATACCTCTTCTTGCAATATTGTGTAAAATGGTCCAGGGGAAATGCACTGAAAAGGCTCAGGAGTCACAATAGGGAGCTGCAGAGAGAAGCCACCCCATCTCAGCCTCACATCAGATTTTATAGGTGGACAGTGGGGATCTAAGAAGCAAACGCAAGGCTGTGTAGGTTTTTTTCAGGGTGGGCTATGTGTATCTGACTTTAAAAACTGATTAGTATGTATTATAAATATGTGGAACAGGCACAGTTTTAAGTGCTTCAAGTATGTTATTTCATTCACTTTTTACAAGAAATACTATTATTTTTGCAGCTGAAGAAACTAGGACTTAATGCAGTGAGATCCCTTGACTGAGGCCAGACAACCAGGAATAGGTGGATCAAGGAGAGAATCACCAGACTGGGTCAGCTGAAAGGAAAGACTGGGTTCCCTCCACCTCCCCCCTCATGCATGGGCCACTACAAACTAGCACAAGGAGGTCCTTGCTTCTCCAAAGGGTCTGCCAGTCCCCATCCCAGGCAATGGCAAAAGGTACAATCATAGCTGTACAGCAATTCTCACGTAAATAAAAACAGGCATATTTATGCCTGAGTCACCAGTATAGCTCAAGTTTTAAGTAGTGTTGAAGCAACAGGAAGACTAAGCTTGAGCTGTATTTCTGTGTTTCCAACTGACATCATTTCCTTAGCCATTATGCTTGCAAATAGTAGTTACTGCTTCCCGGATATGAAGAATCAAGACAATGGAGCGAGGCTTCAGGAAGTACTCATGACTCCATGAGTAGGCACAGAGTGGAGGATGAATTTTTACCCATATGAGGGATAGGTAATATATTCAGAGAAAAACATCTGAAAGCATTTCAAGAAGATCTTTGAGAACCAGTCACAAGCTGACAAGGAGATATGGATGTCACTGTGGGCAATGCAACAGACAGGTCTTAAAGCAATTTATGGTCCCCCAAAATGTCAAGAATTTATTGGGCATCCCCAGAATTGAATATAGGATCAGAAATCTGGAAGTTTTATCCTGCCTTGGTACAAAAATCCCAGAATTCTGGGATCAAAGAGACCTCAATCTAGTCCTTGGGGAGAGCAGAGAGATTACAAAGCTGGGTGAGATTTGAGGAACCAATGGAAGGATAACCAAAAGAATGGGTCTTCCTACCTGAAAAGGAAAAGACCAGGAAAGACATAGCCTAGGTGAATGAAGTTGTTTGCCAAAGCTACACACATTTGAGAAGACACGGGTGCTAGTTAAATTTCACATGATATATGATATATGATATGATATGATATGATATGATATGATATGATACACAAAATGTCTCTCACACTGAATAAATGCAAGGTGAAGAGGTCGTGAGTTCCTTTCACAATCCTTGCTCCCCTCCATCTTCACTCCTGGTAAGAGGAAAGTTTTCTACCTCAATGAGAAGCCATGCTTTGAGAAGCAAGCCTCTTAGTATATTCAGCATTCCACTCTGAAAATATGAAGATCCAGAGTAAACTGGACCTCAGCAGCACAGATTCATGGGGCACAACGGTCCTGCATAGAGTGAATCTCAGGCCCTCTTGAGCCCTTGAATAAATTAAAGGTAAGAGGTCTGTCATGAGAGCAGGAGTTCGCAGGTGCCCAAGTGAGGCAGGCAGACCAGTGCCGGGCAACAGGAAAGCCCCTGGACTGAAAGCATTATTTTTACCAGCTACTGGCAAGACTTTCATTGTCATCCTGGTGATTTTATGAGCCTCCAGTGTATGTTTTTGGCCCGTTTGTCAAAGATCAGAAAGCTGAATTGCTTGGAGTTATTTGTGCATCCTTTACTCCAGTGATGGTGAACCTTTCAGAGACAAAGTGTCCAAACTGTCACCCAAAACTACTTATTTATTGCGAAGTGCCAACATAGTAGCTATACTTGACTACTGAGATTGTAGCTTAAAAAAACCAAAACTGTTATCTGCCACTTGGATTCTTGGGCAACTTGGCTCCTGTGCTGACAGGAGGGCTCTGGGTGCCCTCTTACACTTACGTGCTATAGGCTCACCACCACTGTTCTTCTGTTCCACTGAGTGACAGGTCTGCTTCAGGGCCAGTGCCATGCTGCTTTTAATCACTGCAGGTTTGTAAGGTTTGTAATATAATTTGAAATCTAGGCAGAAGACTAACATCTAGGATGTATAGAAAACAAAAGATGCAATTTAAAAAATGCGCAACTGTCAGGGAGATAGCTCAGTGGAATAAGTGCATGCCTGGCAAGCACAAGGTCCTGAGTTCAATCCCTGGTACAAAAAAATTACATATATATATATATATATATATATATATATATATATATATATATACACACACACACACACACACACACACACACACATACACACACACACACAATTGAAATGAACAGACACTTCTCAGAAGAGATACAAATTGGCCATAAATATTTGAAAATGTTCTCAATATTCTAGCCATCAGGGAAATGCAATTTAAAGCAACTCTGAGATTTCATTTTCCTCCAGTAAGAATGGCTGTCCTGAAGAAGTCAAATAATAAACTATGGAGGCTGATGGGAGAAAGCAACACTGTTATATTGTTGTAGATGTAAACTAGTATATCACTATAGAAATCAATGTGGGTAGTTCTCAAATAACTAAAAGTGAAAATTCCACTTTACCCCACTGTTCTGGATACAGTCCTGAAAGGGTTGAAGATGTCATATTACAGTGAAGCGTGTACACTCATGCATGCAACAGCACAGTGTACAGCAGCTAGGCCTTGCAGGTGGCCTGTGTGTCTGTCTACAGATGGATGGGTAAAGACAATGTGGTATAGGTGCAGATGAGAAGGATGAACTTGAGTCATTTGTAGGAAAATGGATAACACACCTTGAGGCCATGATGTTAAGTAAGATAAATGAAAGATAAGTTAAAATACTGCATGTTTTGTCTCACCCAAGAAGCCCAAAGTACAAACTAAAACATAAAATAAACGAGAGATAACAGAAAACAGAGATTGTTCTTTTATAAAGGGGAAGAAGACCAAGAAATGGAGAGAGGGCAAAGAAGAGTAGACAAGAGGATATAAAAAGAATTAAAATGTTGGGGCTCAGTAGGCTAACCACCTGTCTGGCAAGTGCAAGGACCAGAGTTTGGTCCTCAGTACTGCATGCCGTGCAGGCCCAGTGCCAAGTTGGCCACCAAAACCAGGTGTGGTAGAGCACACTTGTAATCTCAGCACTGGGGAGGCTGAGATAGGAGGATCACTATGAGTTCAAGCTACATAGGAAGATGTACCATATAAATAAGTGAACCCTGGGCCTCACACCTGCTAGGTGTGTACTCTACCACTGAGTTATAATTTGGCAGAGTCCCAAAATTCCTGTTCAAGGAGTTTATGGAGCCATAGAGGAAAGTGATCAATGATGTATAATGTGCCTAGGACAGTCATCTGGAGAGAAAACATTCTCTCAGGCTTTCACAGAGAGCAAATTGGTCAAGCAATGGCTATGATTCATCCAGATGGCTGACGCTGATAAAAGTTCTGCAAACTGTAGTACATGGTCTCAGGGTAAATCCTGAGGGGATCTGACTAACCTTGTCAGATATAAAAATTACATGTTTTTTGTTATATAGGTCTTGCTTTATCTTGGTCTTAACCATCCACAGAAAAGTCTAACCACAAGGTATAAGAAGAAAAGCCATATTAACATGCTGAATGTAAAAGGCTCATGCCAACAGCCCCCGATAATGCCAGATGAGCTGATAATCCACTACTGTTATGAACTATTGGACTATATATACAGGTACTCTCTTTGTGCAATGAAAAGAATGATCTGTATTAGTGATGTTTAGACATGAAATCATGTCTGCATCTTGTACTCTGAACAACTATGATGAAGACAGCAATATACAATGTATTAACTATAGTAAAAACATAAATGAAATGCTTAAAAACAAATAAATAAATGAAAGATTAAAACTAAATAAGTAAATAAAAATTTAAAAAATAATAATTGAGATGTAACATGTGCTAATGGTGCACAAGGGATGTGATTGTTATGTACTGATGACACGTGCTAATAAAAAATAAAAGGTTTAAAAGTGCAATACAATTAAGACTGTCCCCACTATTCCAGGACAAAGCCACTGGTGGTTCCAGGCAGCAGATATGGCAAGCGGGTCTCTGTCCTGATCTTACACCCTGAGCAACGTCTGCCCTCTCAGGCCCCTCGCCGCTCCCTGGATGCCACATGTGCTGGTTTCCATGCAGCTTTTGGCTGCATCCTACTTCAACAGCACATTCTCTGGCTTCTTCTTCTTCACCACAAACTCAGTTCCCAGACTGGGCAAAAGGAAAATTTTCCTCTTTCAAGTAGTGTTTGACTATACAATCACATGGCTGAAGACTGTATTTCCTCACAGTGGTCCCATCAGGCTGATGATGGTCAGTGACACGAGGCCTTTCCTGCACCTAACTGAAGGCTCTTTCGGGCAAGTGAAGGAAAGGGCTTGTTCTAACCAGGGCCACACAGATCCATGCACTCATTCAGTTCTGAATTAGCAAGCCTACCATGGAACTCTTAGTAAGTTTTTAAAACTTGGAGTTTTATTCCCTAGAGACCACTCAGGGTGGTTTTCCTTCCCTGACATGGAAATAAGATCCACTGTTTTTCTTTTAAATAACTGTGCAGGATCTTTGCTTTATTATTTGACCAGCATCAATCTTGAAATACTGGGCCTTTTCTCCCTCTAAACCCAAGGTGACGTCATGTAATTTCATAGCTGTAAATACCATCGGTATAGTAGCACTACTAAGTTTCTATCTCCTGACTGATTGTCTCCCCTCAGCAGTAGAACACACATGTAGCTACCACTTCAGAACTCTCTGTTTTATTGCCCAATCAGCTTCTCAGACACATCACAGCAAAGCCAAGCATGTGAACATTCTTCGCATAGACCACACTTCAGAAATCAATCCCAGTACTCAACTGCTTACTTGGGCTCCAAACCAAGAAGGAATTTTCTCTTTTTCTCCTACTCCACATCAATTCATCAGCAAATTCTGACAGCCCTACTTGAGGTGTACCCCTTCTCAGCCCATCCCCCACCGTTTAGCACCCTGACTATTACTATAAGCCCCCAACTGGTTTCCCTTCAGTCTGTTCTCCATGCATTAATTAGATTGACAAAGTGGCCCTGAAACAGCTTTCAAAATTCTTACTGTGGCCTTATCCTCAAGTGTCCCACATGATCTGCTTCCTAGTTCTCTCTCTGAGTTCATTTCCTAGCATAGTTTCCATGTTCACAGAGCTCAGTTTCACAGGCCCTTTTGCTATTTTTCATTGTCACCTCAGGACCTTTGCACTGATGGTTCTCACAGCCTAGAAACACTTTCACCACAGAGGCTTTCCTTCCTTCTCTCCAGACCGCTGCCCATATATGCTGCTTTCTCAGAAGGAATTTTCCTGGTCATCGTACAGAATTAGCACCCACTGTAAGCTGCTAGCTATCCGCTTGCCCTACATTATGTTATTTTCATGTAAAGATAATATTTACATTTCATTTGCTTATTTTATACTTCCTGCAACAGTCACTATTTGTCTCTGGCACATAGTAGGGCCTTAGTAAACATTTTACAAATGAATGAAACCAGAGCCCTGGAGAAAGTAGCACTGGCATTTATTAGCTCTTTAATCTCAAGCTAATTATAATCTTGAATTTTCTGAAAATAATGATAAAGTTAAGAATAATGCATGCTCTAAATAAAAATCCCTGGCAATGTATGCACATGGCATACTATTTAAATAATAGCTGTAACATTCTAAAACTTCTATGTGTCTATTTTTATTTTAGAATCCAAAATGAAACAGTGTCTTGATCCCTTTCATAGGCCCAGGGGATCCTTTGTCAATAAATAAAATATCCACAATAGAAAGGGCTCTTAAAAGAGAGACTTTTCCATTATTTACTACTGGCTTTGCCAGTTGTCCACCATCAGCCCGTGTTTCAGTCAGTTGGCAATGTGTCTATTTTTAGCACTGTGTGTCTATTTGCCCTTAAGCCAATGTACATAGAGAATGGATAAACCATGCTTGTGTCTGTGTTCGCAGTAAAGAGTAGGGCAAACATGATGGCTGGTCACGTGAATGTCCTGGGTTCACTATTGAGCATTTTTTTTTTTTTTTTACCAACCTACGTCGATAAGATGCTTCTATTTTAAAGACTCCATGGAACTCTGCCTACCTTCCCTTTCACACATTTCACTTGTTTTCAGTGGCAATGTGCTAGTTTTCCTCTTCTTTGAAAACACACTTACTAATGCATTATTTTATAATAACTTTGTGCCACACAAAGCAAAGCTTAATGTGGCTAAATAAATAGTTGTCCAGATGCAAACGGTGGTTACCAGGCACAGCCTCCCTGAGGACCACTGGGCAGGCCTCTCCATGGAGCTGCAAGTGTAAAGGAGATGGTTCGAGCCCTTTCCCAGTGACCCCACACCTGTTAACCAAAGGAACATTCTCAGTGAGCTTCTATTAGTGGCAGAGTTAACAGGAATGTCAGAGTTGAAATGGCAATGGGCAGTTCACATTGGGTATTTTTTAATGTTTTTTATTTTAATAAGAAAGAAATGACAATGAGACAGTTTCAAGACAGGTTAGTAGGACAGCCACAATAATTAATACCATACATATTGTTATCTTTACAGAGTACAAGATGTACACATGATAACTTTTCTAAACACTATTGGTACAAATATTTCTTCTCACTGAACTAAGAAAAAGTAGTTGCACGCATAGTGCAACATTCCATAATAGTAGTAGGATGTCAGCAAACCTGTCATTGCTGGAAGCTGTTGACTTGAGCCTTTTACGGCTCAGCATATTAATCTGGTTTTACTCCTCTCGATACTTCATGGTTAAACTTTTCTGCTGAATGGTTAAGACCAAGTTAAAGCAAGACCTATTGTTTAAAAAACAAGGTGTATGATTTACAAGGGGAAAAAGGGAAGAATTAACAGGTGTGTCCCTTGTCCTCAGAACACCTGACCTCTCCAAGCCTGGTCTAGGCTGGAAAATGAAGGTGTGGAGCTAGCTATTTGCTACGATCCCCTCACACATATCTGGTTTTCCATAATTTGCTTTCACATTTCTTCCAGCTGGCTCATTCAGCTGTTAGTGTCAGGGGCAGAATCTGAGCGGCACTATACAGCTTCCTTTTCATTTCACCTTTTTCTTAGTTCCGCTCCTACCTTGACAGGAGTGTTCATGCTCTTTTGTGGAAGTGCAGAAATGATTCTCTCATCATATTCTTCTATTCCATTGAGTCACAGTTTGAATACATGTTTCTTGCCCTCTCCCCAAAAGGCCCTGTACTTCACTGCTGAGTTCACGCCAAGGTAAGGTACGTGCATCTATCCACCAGTGAAAGTAGCTACCCTTTGTAAGGCACAGCATTAAGGAATACTGGTGGTGACACAAAGGCATGATCCCTTATTTGGGAAGATATATTAGAGATACAGAAAAAAAGGAGTCATGAGGAAGCTGTTCCAGCAATGGCTGAAGCATGTAAACTTGAAACCCTGGTACTTTCTTCACTATTTATTTTCTTAGCCTTTCTCCCCCATTCAGAATTATTTTTTCATTTTTAAAAATTATTATTCTTTTTCACATAGGGTCTTGTTATGCAGTTAGGACTTGCAATAATCCTCCTGTCTCAGCCTCCCCAGTGCTGAGATTACTGGCGTTACTATGATGCCTAGTTTCCAGGCCCACACAGTACACCTGAGAACCTGCGGCTGGCATGGCATGTGGTACTGGGGCTCAAACTTCATTCAGAATTCTTTTACATTCTATGGTCTTGATTATATGGCAGCCTCCAAAGTTCTGTCCAAGCCAATCTCTGCTTAGAATATCCTTCCTGTCTCTGTTTTCTTAAATTCCACTCTCTTTAAGGGCAAACTCAAATCTCTCCTCCCGAGGTCCCCATCTTCTCTGAGCTGGAGCCCCATCAAAGCATTTTCACTAGGCTTCAGACTGTGCTGAAAAAAACCTAAACTGGGTGCTCCGTCTCCTTAACCATGTCCGGCTCATGGTCTCTTCAGACAGTGGTACGCAGACCATCGTCAAGCACATCCATACTATACTGGCTGCATCTGATAGTGGCTATAATAGCATAATCATTTCATGACAAATCTCTAGCTTCACATCAACTGTTTATGTTGACTTTTTTCCTCAAAGGCTTAGAAAAAATTAGGGAAAATTTCCTGGAGGCTGTTGTTTGGTTTCACATGCAAATAGCTTCTCCTGGCCAGGAGCAAAGGCAGGTAAGAGAAAAAGAACTACTATGTCAGTTGAGATCCCACCTCTATGCAGGCCACTGATTCACAATTCATGGAGTCAGCTAATGAAGGCAACCTGGTGTCTAATGCTTCCCTTCAAAGTCATTCTCTCCCTTTGGACCACTCCAATTCACTATCTTAGGGCTCACCCAGAAATGCTCCATGTCCTAAACAAGCTGCTCCTGACTGGTCTTTGAACCCTGAAATTTTTTTCTACCCATGAATCCCTACTCCCAAGGCATTTGGTTGCCTGCCCTATAAACCTGGAGAAATTCACTGGCTTTTCGTAGGGCCCGATTCTGAACACACACTCCACATGTGTTCTTGCAAAGCCTGAGTGCCTCCAAGGTCAGGCCAGCATGGCTATCAGTTCGGGGTCCATTTCTGTGGCTTGCTTGGGCACTACTTTTTATGAAATTTACTCCACTGTGATCTCAAACCTATTTTCTCCCCCAAAAATATGTTGACTGGAATAATAATCAAAAGAAAGACTTTGAACTGCCACTGGGCCTTTCATGTTGTGATCTCAGAGAGCTTTACTAGGCACTAAATAATTAATGTACTGAAAGCGACACAAAGACAGGGCAGCCTGAAAAATCAAGTCCATCAACAAAAGACCTTTCTCTTTTGGAGCAAAGGAGCCCTTGTAGGGATAATCACCCGCCAAGAGCCCGGCAGGCTCTGGAGACACTGGATAAGAGGCTATCAACTATGCAAGAACAACTGGCTCTTCTTTTGGCCTGATGTTTCAAGTTGGGAAGCAGCAGTTCCCAGAGTGACCACTGTGCTCATGCAGCAGGCATCCTGAGGAGGGCATGTCTGACTTCACAAGACGATGGACATTCTAACAGAGAAGAGTTAAACTTTCACCAGGACTCAGGGCTCCCTTATGCCGTTCAGAGCTATTCATTCTTGTGGTCCTCGCAAAGAGCCTTTTACTTAACCTTTACAGAAGAAGAGCTCGAGGCTCAGAAAGCACAACTTCTCTGTCCAAGGGCACGGCACAGAGTCAGTGAACATCGGGATAGGATATACAACTGTAGTCCTGGGACGTGAGGGCTGAGAAGGAATGCCACTCTATGGCACAATGTTGGAGATGGTGTTCATTTCCCTGGAGATCAAGGACACCAGATGAAACATATTAGCAAGACACTGATCAGATCACAGACGCTTATAGCATTTGCTTTACTGCAAATGACAGATCCCTTTGGGTCAACAAGAAAGTTGACCCAAAATCACATATCTTCAGTCAGCACAGCTGGTTCTCCAGGGCTTCAAGTTCAGTTAGCTCTGTTTCTATGGCAACCATCAGAGGCCTGATGTTCTGGGCCCTTGAGGTGGGGTCTTGGTTGGTTCTTATGGTGAGGGGTAGAGGATAAAAGATATACTTAATGACTGCCAGACTTCTCAGTCCTTTATTCTCTACTTTCCACCCCAAGTCTATCCTTCAAGAGACAACCATTTTAAATGTCATAGTACTCATCTCAAAGACCTCCCGTCATGACTGACTCATTTGCAGAGACTGGAAATGCAATGGTCTGTCAGGCTGGTATGCTAGATAAAGACCTGGGTCCTTGGGAAAAAATATTACTATATGACCTTGGGTAAGCTGTTTAACTTACTTGAAGCTGTGTTTCTCTGCATATAAAACAGAACTCTTCATGCTTTCTCAACCAACTTCATAGATGCACAGGGAATTAATGAGACAGTGTATGCTAAGCCCTCAGGCTCTTTTGAACAAAGGTGCACCAGAAATCTTTGTGTAGCTACTAAGGAACATTGTCATGATGATACATTTTAAAACATTACTAAAATAAACTCAGCTTATATTAAAATAGAGAGTACAAGAACATAATTTGTTTGCCCTAGCCTGACACTTCACACCTTTTTGTTTCCACCCATCCTGCACTGTGAACAACCATGGCCAGCACTATCCTTGACCCCACACAGACTCAGAGGGATAGAGTTAGGAAGGGCTGCAAAGACTATTCATCCATGTCTCCGCATCACATATATAAGCAAACTGCAGCCCAGGAAGGGCAGGAAGGGAAAGTGCATTGCCAAAGGTCAAATCATTAGCAAAAAAAAGTAGGATATCTTATCTATTTCTCCATTCTCCACCTCAACGTAGTAAAGAAGACAGTAAAGAAAGTAGGAGGAAGAAAAAGGGAAACATGTATTTTTGCTCTTTAATGCTTTAAATTGCTGAATTATACAATGCTCTAGGGTTAGGAAAAATGAAAAACAAAAATGAGCAAATACTTGGTGTGTGCCTATGCTAGGCACACACTAGGCTCATTCTGGGCTTATGCCAGGCCCCTACATAGTGACTGACAACCACTATCCCATCTAAATCTGACAATTTTCTGAGTGGGTATCATTTCCATCCTTGAATGAGGAAACTGAGACTTGTGGTACCTAAGCAATGTATGCAAGATCCTGGAACTTAAAAAGCTGGGGCTAAGATTAATGAATTCACTCAGTATTTGCTGAACATCTCCTTTGTGCCAAGCTCTTCCTCTGGAGGTCGGGATGCATCGCAGCAGAGTCAAACACCATACTTTTTTGGCTGAGGGGCTTAGGGTATGGAAAGTAGCAAATATAGTTCTGACAACTGCTGCCCTCCTGGCAGTGCTTTGTTAGTGACTTGGCCCTGCAAAATGTATCAAAGGAGGTACTGGACCCCACCACAAAGGTTAGGGAAGGATCCAAGAGAACGTGATACATGAGTCAAGGCCCTACAGTAAGTTAAAGAGTTAATTAGCTAAAGGGAATGGGATAGAGTGGGAGGCCAGGGAAGGAAGGGAGGAAGAGAGCTATTCAAGCACAAATCTCTCTTAGACCAGAGCACCTTCCACACCAAGAGGGACAAAATATTACTTAGGAACCCTGATACACAGACTGGCCACAGTGCCACTGTCTGGTATAGAGTTCCTTGGACAGAGTATTTGGTGTCCTAGAAACTGGTGAAATGAATAAAATACAGCAGAAAGAGATTGGCCGTATGACAGATGCCTGCAATATTCTAAATGAAAGGGATAGATCCTTCTAGGTCAACCAGGAAAGTAACCTAGGCCCATTGCCTAGAATATCTCTGCTCTGGCGTGACCGATCTTTCTTTTGAGGCACCTGTCCTGTTCTTTGATAACATCTATGAGCTGTGCTTCCTGCAAGGAAGGGTCTGGAATCCTATCTTTCCCTTTTGTCTAAAATCAAAATTATCGTCTGCAAAAGTGAAGGGCTCAAACTTCTCCTAGAATTGCTTTTGCAGCCATCTAGGTCAAATAACAGGCCCATATTTGTATTCCACAGCCTGAGCTGGCAATGTAAGAGAGAGTTAGGAGGGACTGCAAAAGGTTTATCTTTGTCTTCTCATCACCTGTACAGGGAAGCTAAAACACAAGAAAGGACAATTCATTGCCAAAGGTCATCGCATGAGCAGACAGTCAGAAAACAACTTTTTCTCCATTTTCTGCCTCCACCAACCATAGAAGCCAGCATAGAAAGTAGGAGGGAAAAGAAACTGAGAAACGTGTATTTTTGCTCTTTAAAGATCTGCTTTATACAACACTCTAGTGGCACAAAAAGAGGAAACACAAAGAAAGAGCCACTACCAGTGCGTATCATTCCACCGCACGTGTATTTTATTTCACTATAATCATCAGGTAAAGTGAGGCAAAGGAAAAAGAAAAGGAAAAGAGTGAGGAGAAGAGAGAAGAAGATGAAGAAATAGTGAAGCAAGGCGACTATTATTAACAAATAGAGGTAAAACAATGGAGAAAAAATAGAGAAGAGGGAAGATAAATTTTTCACTCCTTGGAAGTTACCAAGAGAAAGTTATTCACAGTAGTCCTGTAAAAAGGCCATAAAATACGTTGGGGAAACCATGAAAGTCATGTTATTGCCACCATACAGATGAGCACCCTGGAATTAGCTGCCAGAGGACTGTCGAAAAGAGGAAATTCTATGACCCACATTTCTTCCCTCCTCTTTTTTTTCCTGCTGGCTCCCATCCCTCCAAATGGCCTAGCTCTGAAAGTTGAGGCAGTGATTTGGAGCCAGCAAGCGGGCAGCAATGTCAGAGCTTCTATTTGCTCCATGCAGCACATCTTCTCTATATATCTAAGCAATATAATTTAAAATATATTTTCAGTTTCACGGTAGAAAATAGGCATAAAATCCAGAAGGTCTAAAGAAGAAAATAAGTATTACTCCTACTTCTACTATTGAGAGAAATCGGTGTTGGTATTTTAGGGGTATAGTTTGTGACTTGGTTTTCATGCAATTAATGTAGAATTTATCTGGGCAGCCTCTCAGAAGACAGCCAGGAAAGTATTGCTTACTACCTATGGGATCCCCCTATAATGTAGAAACCATTCAGGGGATCAATGCCAGCCAGTTCACACCCTGGCACACAAATGCTGAATCCATGACAAATTGAGTTATTCTTGGCCTTGAGCAAAGTCCTTTGCTTTAGTTACTTTCTTGTTGCTAGCATAAAATATCTATCTATCAAGCACCCCTAAGTTAAAGGAGAAAAAGTTTACTTTAGCTCAGTTATAGCGGTTTCAGTCAATAGTCAGCTGACTCCAAGGCAAGGTAGCAAGGCAGAGGACAAACAGTCCATGGAAGAGCAGGCAGGGACCAACAAGCCTTTCTTTTCCTTTTTATTCTATTCAGGCTACAAGCGTATTGGTTGGCTTGTAGCCAACTCATACTCAAGGGCAGGCCATCTCTATCATCCACGTCCACATCCAGAAGGATGCTAACCCAATAGTGGACTAGTATAGTTATCACATGCATAATCCAGTATTAAATACCCAAAAGCTAATCCCTAAAGCGAATCCCTATAAGCCCATGAGGCTTTGGGGGCACATCTAGAAGCAAGCCATAAGAACTTCACCCAGTAGCACAGGCTTGGTGAGAGCAAAGTTGTTTTTTTGTTTTGTTTTGTTTTGCAGGAATGACAGTTCTGTGTAGATTAGGCAGACAGCTGGGATAAGGAGGCAGGTAGACCAGGAGGAGGGAAATACCAGCTGGTATGCTCAATAAGCAGTGAAGTAAGCCTCTTCTTCTCTAACGAGTGCCTTGCAGAAGTCCTGAGGAGCAAAGATATACAGAGTGTGCATGTTGGTGCTGGATCTGAACAGAAGGTACATGTCTTGCTCACTCTTCCTTCATTGTTGCAACAAAACACCCAACATCCAAAATTAATGAAAGAAAGGTGTAGTCATCTCACAGTTTGTGGAGGTGTCAGTCCGTCATCAGCTGGATCCAAGGCAGGGTGGCATAGCACAGGGACAGCAGTTCAAGGTGGCAGAAGACAGCAAAAGCAGCAAGAGCAAAGAGTGTGAGAGCGAGCCCTTTTTACTTCCTTCTAGTGTGAGCAGGCTACCACCACCACCATCTATGTGCCTTCCTCTTGCGCAGGCCCAGGATGTTTACAAAGTGAGGACCCAGGCTCCCTGCTGTGTCACTCAGTTAACCTTCTAAACTTCCCAAATCTGACATAATTTATCCATTGTAACAATTTAATACATTGGTTTTATGACTTGGAAGGGGCAGAAAAGTGGGGCTCCATCTCACTCTGAGTGGAAGAGCCAGTGAGGGTAAACTAGAAACGCAGCCCTATCTCTGTGGCCAGTGACACACCCCACAAGCAACTGGAAGCTCTCAAAGCCCCTTCATCCAAACTTTTGAGCCTCATAAAGGTTTCATAAGAAAAATATTTCATCTCACAGCAGAAGAAATCAAACCCAGAGCACCAATCACTTAATCCCAGTATTTTCCAGCTATTTTTAAGAAAATAATACAAAATAGAAATAGCAAAAAATAGCATTAGAAATTATACAAAATTTCACTAAAGAAGCTAACAGAAATTCAGCAATGGTTGCTGTATTGCATGTGGATAACAGAGATATGGTATTTTTACACAGTGAAGTATTATTCAGCTATAAAAAAGATAAATTTGAGGCTTTTGTTAGACAAATGGATGCCATTAGAGACTATATTGGTAAGTGAAATAAGTCAGATCTGTGTGTACAAACGTGATATTATCTTGCTAGTGTGAGCACCTGGAAGAGGAATTAAAATCTGAAAGGGAAAACTTTGCTCAATGGGAAGGAAAACTGAGCTGAGGAAATGGACAAAGAAAGAAGACAAAATGATATATTTATGAATATATTTTGGTCTTTTTAAAAGACTGGCACCTATACATATAATTGTAATATTTGAATGCCTCCCTGGGATAAAACAAGAGGTTGCCCACAGTTAGAGGTACTAGATATCCATCACTTCTATTGTAGCTCAGACTCCCCGAATGCTCAGGGACTCGGGGGCTGGTGTCTCTGCGTTGTTGGTGCCTGGATGGAGATCTGATGAAGTTTCTGAAAGTTCCCATTCGATATTTATCACGGATAAAAGGTCTCATCAAAGGAAAGAGATAAAAAGTGATTCTTTCCTCTACTTTGGAAATTCAAAAAATAATTTCATAAAGTGCTTACTGAGTGATCAAAAACAAACGGTTTTTTTTTTTTTTTTTTTTTTTTTTTTTTTTTTTTTTTTTTTTTTTTTTTTTTTTTTTTTTTTTTTGTCTTTTTGAGACAGGGTCTCACTATGCAGTTCAGACTGACCTTGAGCTCACTTTTGTACTCCAGGCTGGTCTCGAACTCACACCGATCCTCCTGCCTCAGCCTCCCAAGTGCTGGGATTACAGGTGTGCACCACCATGCCCGGCTAAAAACAAATGGTTATAAATGACTACATTGACTGCTAGGTGTGGCCTCATCTCTCCTCATAGACTTGTTATCAGAAGTCGCATCAGGATTACAGTCTCAGCATGATGGCTGACCTTTGCTGACCAAAATTCCTCGGCACCTTCCTTTTCTTCTTAGAAGGAGCCTTCTAAGGCTTGAGCATCAACTGTAAAACTGCTTTCAGCAGTGACACCAAAAGTAGCTCCCAAAATAATGGATTTTTTTTTTTTCTGCAAATGACACTCTGTCTCCCTCAGGCTCTCAATGTCTTGCTGTCATTGGAGATTCCAGCCAACACCAGGACATAATGAGTGCTGGGACCAGGGATAAAATAAGCTGAACCTTCTAGCCTGCTGAATAAAAGATTGTATCACATGTGGGTAGGTCACACTCAAGTAATGTCTATATAGTATTAAAGTTCTGGTTGGAAAACTAGAATCTTTCCTTAAATCTTAGCTATGTCTCTACATGGAAACCCCAAATTTCCATTTTATCAGGACAGCATCAGTCCAGTCCAAGAGAAACAGTCAGGACTAACCAATAAAAATACTTGGTGCTGATGAATGAATCCTGGGCTATGTGTACATTACTATACTTATTATCTATCATTTGTATAAAGAGCACTCTTGGCTTTAGAAAGGTTCTGTCCGTGCCTCACAAAAATGTAGTAGAAAAGCAAAGCCATTTCCCTGCTACTTGCTCACGCTTAGTGATGGGAGGGGAAAGAGGCGCCACGCTGACGCAGACCTGGCACACACAGCAACCGTTGATATTTGCGCAGGATGCATCTGTAATTCCCACTTTCATGAATGCTATTGTAGAACATCATTATTTTCATAAAATGTGTTAGCACGCTATGTGGAAAACAACGAATCAGTTGCCATCTAAGTGACTCACAATCACACCCAGCCTAATAGTGTGACATTTTTAAATTCTTATCTCAGCAAAATGACAATTTATTATATATCATGTAATTTGTATTCAGTTGCAAAGAGTAAAAGCTATGACGGGTAAAACTGCCATTACAGAGGAGTTGCTGTAGTCAGAGAATAAAAGCGATGCAAAACTACTTCCCACCTACATTGAGGTTCTATAATATGAAACAGAAAGGGGAAGGCAAGAACTGCTCTGTACACTACAGAAGGCCTAGCCCTGGCTTCCTCAGGGTCCACACATGGAGATCTGTGCAGTGTTCCCATGAGATCAGTGCCAATTATATCTATAATAGGCTTAACTTATCCTTAGGGTGCAAATGTCTAAAGAAGGGATCTGTATGAGGTGCTGATTTATGAGGAATGGTATGTGCTGAATATTTATGTGCTCCCTTTACTTGCTCGAATCTAATTCTATTCATATGTAGGCATTTTTCAGAGTGCTCAGGAATGTTATTTGTACCGTTTTAAAAGCCCTTATGACTACTTGTTCTCAAAAGACTTCTCATGCTCTCCACTATCTGAGGATACATTGGGAGGCTACCACCTATGAATCAAGAGATGGGTCTTTCCTTGGGGCCAGGGAGATGGCTCTGTGGCACAAGTGCCTGCCTGGCAAGTGCAAGGTCATGAGTTCGAACCCCAGTCCCACAAAAGAGAGAGAGAGAGAGAGAGAGAGAGAGAGAGAGAGAGAGAGAGAGAGAGAGAGAGAGGTCCTTCCTAAACACTGACTCTATTAGTACCTTGAGTTTGGACTTTACAGCTTCCACAACTGTAAAGAATACATCTCTGCATTTATAAGATAACCAGCATACACTCATTTCTTATAGATAGGATAGTCTAAAACAAGAAAACCATGAAAATAAAGGAATTGAGCTGCTGATCTTCAGAAAGTATGTAAATTAAGTGAATATAAAACAAACAGAAAAGCATGAAGCAGCCTGCGAGGAAGGGTAGGAAGGGAGTTAGTGAGTGGGAGGAAATTTACTTGCAGAGCAAATAACAGAGGCTGAGGCCAAAATGAAAATCATATAGCTGGGTGGTGAGGCTTTCACCCCAAGTTCCTGGTCCTGGAAGTCTAACAGTAATAACACGCAATACTGGGGAAGACAACAACCTATATCACCCCTAAGAGAGGGAAATGGCCACCAGGCCTTCCTCCAGGTTTGGACTGTCACTGCCTACAGAAACATACACCATAAGATGTAAAATTTATAAAAGGGGCTATGAATCAGATTAAGGGAAAATGAAGCATGATTAGGGAGCCCAGATGGCACTGTATCTAATCTTGGAGAGGACATGATGAGGTCAGACTTGCACTCAACTCATAACCTACCCCCTGCGACCTCAGGAAAATACTGAACTTCTCTGAGCTTTACTTTCTTCATTTGTAATATGGGAAAAAGAATAGAATCTGTCTCTATGTTTGCCAAGAAAATGTATGAGAGTACTTATGAACCACTCAGCTCAGTGCCTAGCATAGAGTAAATGCTCAGTGAATGTTATCTATATTTCATAAAATAATTTCTCATTGTTATAATAAATGAAAAAAATGTCCAGCAGATGGACCTAGCTATTAAATGGTCTGTATTCCAAAAGTTCAGGGAAGAGTTGGATAATGCCTTTGAGGAATGCCTGTACTCTGTGGGCAGTAGATGAAGGTCTGTGATCCAGACATACATGAGGATGAACAGGGCTGTCCACGTAGTGAGTGACTGGAAGGGTTTAGGAGAATGTCTCAGAAAAATGGTGGCTATAGGAGCGTGGGTCTGCTAAGCCTGTGACCTGCAGTTCTCACATATTATTAGCCTTTATCAGAAAGGCCAACAGGACTGGCTTAAACTGGTTATGATTTATACAAAGGCTGGGAAATGAAAGATAAACCACTATTCTGGGAATAAGTAAAGCATAAGTCAGGCTACCAAGGTGAGAACTCAGGCATGGAAAAGTAAGTCAGGGAGCCAATTAGGGGAACTGGAGAGCAAGCTAGGGCACCGGGCACAGAGACAACGCTGCGTCCAGGTCTTAGCCTCATTTTAACCAGGTGGGCTGTATTCATGACTCTGCTTTTTACATTCATTATCCACATTCAAGTGTATTAAAAAGGTTCTGCAGACAATTTGAATCACCTACTGGGAACTCAGAGAAATCCTACAGATTTCAAGTTCTTTCAGAGATAGAGACAGAAGATCAGCTAATGTTTTCAGATTTTTAAAAATTGAGAATAAAAAGATAGATTTCAGTGAACACAGATTTGTAAATTTAACACTGTTTTCTTGCAAAATTCTAAAGTAAATAATTAATCAGATGGTGTGGAAGCCTTCAGAAACATACATTGGCTATTAGATGACTACACTCTGTTTTTTTTTTTTTTTTTTTTTCCTGCTAGGGAATGAACCCAGGACCCTGTGCTTGCCAGGCAAGTGCTTGGGCTTCTTAGCTATGTCACCAACCCCAGCCATTAGATGATAAAAGAAGTTCAGCAACACATGCTTTGATGAATATGTTTAATATTAACAGAGCAACCTCTCCATCCCCAAAAGTAGAAGAAAAACAAAACAAAGATCTTCACAGATACAGAGATCTAGATCTTATTCTCTTCCTCCCTCCCTATTTTCCCTCCTTCTCTTTCTCTTTCCTACACACACACATACGTGACCATGCATGTGCGCACACACAAACACACACACACATAAATAGCTAACAAGTATTTGACAAAACTTCAATCTTGATAGCAGTAAAAAAAAGTATGGTAAAATCTAAAGTACTATTTTCACTTATGGAATTAGAAAATAGTTAATATGCTATTTTATTTTTAAAATAATTTAAATTAACATAAATTAAACATTTAAATTTTTTTTAAATTTTTTACCAAGGTTCTACTAGGTCTCGCTATGTAGATCAGACTCATAGTGATGCTCCTGTTGTCAGCCTCCCAAAGAGCTAGGATTACAGGCGTGCACCTCTACACACAGTATCAATTGCTGCTTCTCCACACCCTGGGGTTAGGGCCGGCATGGCTCAAAATATTTTGAAACAATTATATTCAACAGTGATAAGAGACAATGAGAGATAATTGGATGGATTTCTGGTAAGGGTATAAATTAAAAGCTTGATTTCATTTTTCATAATAATGTAATGACAAATTATGAGCGCTTGTCAAATACAACTTTCTACATATATTGCTTTATTTATCATAACAATCCTATGAAAGAAGAATTGATGCTCTCATTTTGATTATGAAGAAATTAAGAGGTCCAGGAGTTTCAAATATTTTAGAAATTCTAATTCACGCCTGTCGCCACCGGTAGGGCAGATGGGGGTAGGAGTGGTGCAGGATGAGACAAAGGTGAGAAAGTCTGATAGGTAGTTCTGGTTTCTGCATAACTATTACCGTTTAGAGCAACAGCAATACACTTCACTATAGATGATGATAGATGCAGTAATGTTAGCAATACACGCAATCCTTAAAATGCTTATATTTAGGACTTCGATTCTCTCCTAATACTCTAAAATTACAAAAGTTTGTGTGACAATTGCAATCTCCTTTGTTATAGCAAACATTTCTCAGATGCTACTTAAAATCCATCAACAGGTAAAATGACTAAGAAAATCGTGATGATAGAAATAAAAGTAACAATAATAATAGTTTTTATTGCTTGTTAATTATTGCCATACAATTAAACTTTTCTTTAATTATCACATATATTCCTTAAAAGAGAATGCATTTAATCCCATTTTCATGTAGGGAACCCGAGTCACTGAAAAGTTAGCGATTTGTTCAAGATAACAAGCTAACTACAACACTATTAGAATTAGATCCTAGCATAGCCTTCACTATTAACCACCAAAGTCTATCTATTTAGTTCATTTCCATGATGGAACATTATGGAGCCATTAGGGTAATGTTTCCAAAGAGGTTTTGATAACATAGGAAATGTTTACATTATACATTTAAAAAACTGAACATATAGTATGATCTCAGCATTGTGAATAATATACAAAGAAAATGCCTGGAGGAAATACACCAATTAGTGGTAATTGTCTTTGAATGGTCTGGTTATGAGTCATTTATTTTCTTTTTAATACTTTTCTGATTTTTTTAATTTACTAAAACAAGCATGCATCATTTTTTAAAAACTCAGGGTGGAAAAAATGTAAGTCGTGCTCATGCCACATTACCCTTATTTCCATTTTGACAGTGTATTTTAAAATTTGACAAAGTAACATATTTTAGTACCTAGAGAAATGGAAATAAGGGAGTGAGTTGAACAAAAAGAATACATCAAATTGTTTATTAATGGAACAATGTTTCTTGTGCTAAGTAAGTAACAGGTGGAGAATAGGGCTGATACATTCGTGAACTTTTACTTCCCTTACCTTAGCATTAGCAAAGTCCATTAGGTTGTATTAACTTTGGGCAAATATTTGCAAAAGAGTCATCTGATCATATTCTTTTTTCTTTTTTTTTTGTTTGGTCTTTTTGAGACAGGGTCTCAGTATGCAGTTCAGGCTGGCCTTGAGCTCACTTTTGTAGCCCAGGCTGGTCTCAAACTTGCAGTGATCCTCCTCCCTCAGCCTCCCAAGTGCTGGGATTACAGGCATGCGCCACCACGCCTGGTTGATCTTGTTCATGTTTTTACATCAGTGATGAGGCATGGAAGAAATAGTTAACAAGTTTTGACAATAATGCCACAGAAAATAGCTTTAAGATTTGAAATTATCTAAATCATATAGAAGAGGAAATTTTAATATTCATTAGTGTTCTCAAGGTATCAACTGTTTGTGTATCAAGTCTTAAAATGTTTTTTATCAGATGAATTGCTAATTGTTTTTTTTTTGTTTGTTTGTTTTGTTTTGCCTTCTTGAGACAGGGTCTCACTATGCAGTTCAGGCTGGCCTTGAGCCCAGTTTTGTAGCCCAGGCTGGTCTTGAACTCGCACGGATCCTCCAGCCTCAGCCTCCCGAGTGCTGGGATTACAGGCGTGAGCCACCATGCCCACTTGAATTGCTAATTGTGATGCTAGAAACAACCCACAGATACTAGATCTGTCACCATGTAACTTTTGGCTTTTCCTTAAAATCAAAATGACCATAGAAGGTTTTGAATTGACTCAGGTCACTGAGGCAGTTGTAGCAGCACAGCTAATGAAAATCACAAGAAATCACTCTAAGAACTCCTTCAGAAAGTGGCAAGAATGATGAAATAAGTGTGTCCAACGTCAGGGAAAGCACTTTGAGGGGATTAATGATGCTATTTTTTATTATAACAACGTTTTAAATTTGAATACTCACTCTCTTTTGATCGTATCTTGCACATCAAAATGTTACAGGTAAATATTCGTTATAGTTTGTGTCTGGATTTTCAGAGGCAACTGACTACAGTTTGTGATTGATTCATTGTCTAGTGCCTGGATTGGGAGTATGAGTGCTGTACCCGCCCTAGGGCAGGTAGCCTGCAGGCAGTACATAATTGTGGGAAACATAACTTATACGACTTGTCCCTCTCTTTTACCACCTTTACTGCTCTTGCTGCTTTTGTTCTCTTCTGCAACCTAACCCGCATAAAAGGTTGTCCCTTAGCTGTGCTACCCTGCCTGAGAGTCAGCTGACTTCAGACTGAAATGTCCACAAATTGTGAGCTAAATAAACCTTTCTTTTCTTAATTTTGAGCAGTATTTTTGTCTTTTCCCTCAGCAGTGAGGGAAAAGTAATCGAGACAATATCTTTGCCCAGTATAATTATGGGTCACTTAGTGTATTTGTATTTTTCATTATGCTCTGATTAGTGTGAATTGCTTTGTAAACCAAGTTTTAAAATATTCTGTATGAAACTACAGAATGTGTTATAGTATTGCAGTTGGTGTTGACGTCATATCTCATGTAATGAACCAACAAACAGGGTCTGAGCATCTGATTGTTCCAAGCTCTACATAACTAGCAAAGCAGCACAGCAGCTATAAAGACATTAATTTCAATCTTACCTTATATGAGTAGAAGTGGAACCTCCAGACAATAGGCAGCAATGTCACCTTGGGTTCCACAGTGGGCAGAACACATTGAAAATAGTTTTTTTTTGTTGTTGTTTAAGAAAAGTTTTACTAATATGTTAATATTTCAGCAAAGTTATTGCAACGGGTTTAAAAGGCAGACAGACACACTGTTACAGGCCATAACGTAATAAAGTTTTATACAATTAAAATACTACACAAACCTATGAGATTTACTGAATAACTACCGGATCCAGAAAAAAATTAAATCTGAAGGTTAAATCCAGTATTAGCACCTATAGTATCTCTGAAAATAAAACTTTTTAACTGTTTCATTCTTTCCTCATATATTCTTAACTTTCAAATACCATGCTCTCAAACCCCCAAAAGAATGAAGGGCATCAGAATCCCAATATAGGCAAAAAAAAAAAAAAAAAAAAAAAAAAAAAAAAAAAAAAAAAAAAAAAAAAAAAAAAAAAAAAAAAAAAAAAAAAAAAAAAAAAAAAAAAAAAAAAAAAAAAAAAAAAAAAAAAAGGCTAGGAATACAGACTCAGACTGAGGACTTAACTTGTAAACCATTTAACTTTAATCAATCATCATTTCTGTGCACTGAATACTGTATATGAAGTCTATGAATCATGTTTGCCAGTTGGGTTAAA
>PVJA010028292.1:0-27736 GCA_004027025.1 Myocastor coypus | reverse complement strand
GTAACACCCTCAGTGAGGGTGGAGATGACCAGGCAGACCCAACCCTGATGTACATGTTTCTGCCCACAGCCCAGGACTCTGCCAGCCCTATCCGGACCACGCATTCGGGGCAGGTGAGAGGCAGCCTCAGCTATGTGAACAACGTGGGAGTCCACACCTTCCTGAATATTCCCTTTGCAAAGCCACCCACAGGACCACTACGGTTTGCACCCCCTGAGTCTCCAGAGCCCTGGAGCGGTGTGAGAGATGGAACTTCCTATCCTAACAAGTAATTCTTCTGACAAGCTGGGAAAATGAGTCCCTGGAGAGAATTGAGGAGCTCTGAGCTCATGGTCAGGCTGCACTGCGTGTTACATTTAAGGCCCCAACCAATTTGATTCTATCTTATGTCGGCTCCCACACTGCCTTTATGTGGCTTAATAGGGTGAAGAATGTTAGACAGGTTGTAGCTGAGGAGTCGAACATTAGCTTAGGCCCAAAAAAACAAGGTAGAGACATGTTTCTGTCAAGATTATTATGATGTCACATGTTCTGTTCCACCAGAGGAGGTGATTCTGGGACAGACTTGGATTGGAGAGCTCCAGCTAAAGCGTCAGACACTACAGATGTGTGGGGAGGGTCATTGCAGTGATTGTTTGTGACACCACCACCCCAGATTAAGAGTGCTGCTGCCAGGATCAAGGGTCCTT
Source organism: Myocastor coypus (assembly GCA_004027025.1). Lineage (NCBI taxonomy): Eukaryota > Metazoa > Chordata > Mammalia > Rodentia > Myocastoridae > Myocastor > Myocastor coypus. Next base: position 27,047 of record PVJA010028292.1, on the reverse strand, counting down.
CTCCAAGGAATAAGTCTATTGTTTCAAGTCAAAATTCTGTGGGAAGGATGAATTTTCCTATCAATGAAACCTTAGAACAGAATCCACTCTGCTGCTCCTCTTTGGAAAAGTAAATAGGCATTCCCACCTACAATACCTATGTCAGATCTTCCCTATTCCTGAACCAAGTGATTGTAGAGAAAACTGTTAAATGTCAACAGCTCCAAAGCCCATGGAGATTCCCAATAGTCATGATATCCCATCTTCTGGAGTGGGCTCCAAGGATCTCATTCATCTTAAGAACTTCTAGGAAATCTCAGCTGCATCACAGCAACCTTCCCAGTGGCCTGCGAGTCCACGAATAGCAAATTTAGAGCAGGATGTTGTGTGGCAAGGTGTCTAGGGGAATAGGGCACCGAGGGTATGTAAGCAAATCAGATCCAGAGTTTTGTTTTTGTCATTGCACAGGCTCTGGACTAATCATCTTCCATTTCTACCAGGTGTCTCCAAAATTCTGGAATGAATGCAGACGCTGTAAGGCTGTTCAATCGGAACCTGCCTGCCATCCCAATGTCAGAGGACTGCCTGTACCTGAACATCTACACACCCGCCTATGCCAATGAGAGCTCTAACCTACCGGTAAGTGTCACAGCATGGCAAGCTGGTGGAGGGTAAGACATTGTGTCTCCAACAGCAGAAATGAGCTGAGGATGTGGTAAGTCAAACATCTCTTACCTAACAAGTGGGAGTCTATAAGACCAATCTTGAGCAACATACACACATGCGCGCGCGCACACACACACACACACACACACACACACACACACAGACTCCATGAGAAAAAGATTAGAATGAACAGGAATGGCCTTGTTTCTGCTATAAGGTAGACCCTGATGAGCAGCTTCTCCCTAGGCATTCTCAGAAAGCCTTCCCAGCTCAGGCTGGGAAAGTGACCGCTAGGTAGTGGACCATGAACCCCAGAACTGTTGCCAGACATCAGGGAACTGTATATCAAAAAGGACACTTTCCTTGTGTACAAGTTGCAGCTTGCTATTCTCCAATACCTCAGCCATGATTTCCATGCTGCAGCAGCCAGATTACATAACATTGTTGATTATTATTACTTGGAAGAATCATAAGAAAATTATTTTGTTTCTATGTTAGAAGGGTCGGGTGCAAGAGGAAAGAAGCCTTGTTTCCACAGGGCAAACAGTAAAGTCTGAGTCTTGACATGGTAACTTGAAGTTGAAGCCATCATCCTTGGCCCAGATGATGAAGTCCTATTGGAACTAGGTCCAGATGTATAGATGCCACGTCCAAGCAATGGACAGTCTATGGATAATACAGATGGATATGATATGGGTGAGAGCCATGTGGCACCTGTCTCTATTTCCTCAGGTGATGGTAGACATTCATGGAGGTGCACTGGTTTCAGGCATGGCTTCTGGGCACGATGGATCTATCTTCGTAGCCTCCGAGGATGTGATAATTGTCACTATCCAGTACCGCTTGGGTGTCCTGGGTTTCTTCAGGTAAGCCTGAGGTTGAGCCAGGATATGGGGAGTGAGCAGATCCAGACAGATCTCTGAGTCTTCTCCCTGCCACTTCTCAGCACTGGAGATGAGCACGCCACGGGGAACTGGGGCTACCTGGACCAACTCGCTGCTTTACGCTGGGTGCAACAGAATATCTTCCACTTTGGAGGCAACCCTGACCGTGTCACCATTTTTGGTGGATCTGCTGGTGGCACCAGTGTGTCCTCCCTTGTTGTATCTCCCATGTCCCAAGGACTCTTCTGTGGTGCCATCATGCAGAGTGGTGTGGTAGTAGCACCCACCCTGTTCTCGACCTCCTCAAAGGCTGTCTCTGAAGTAAGTGCCCTCAGCCAACCTCCCAGGCTGCCACCCTCCACGTTTACCTCCGAGCCTTAATGTTCTGTCTGTACAGTGGAAAAAGGGAAATGACGGCACCTTGAGCACTATTTTCTTTCTGACAATTGCTAAGTTTCCAAGGATCAGAATCCACCCACCTCTCTTTCACAGAGGCTGAGTATACTCTGTGGTTGACAGAATTGTATCCCCAAGACACTCATGACTGCGAAAAACCAAGGAACAGATAGAATGGCTATTCTAGTTGGGAACTCTGGGAAATGGACAAGTTGAACAATGCCACATGTACAGCCAGCCACATAGGGTATCCTGGGAAATATGAAGGTTATTTAGACTCAACATGTTCCTTCAGCACACTCTTTTCTCTACCCAAAAGAATGAGCCAGCCCTGTCCATCAATTTTCAGAAAGTGGCGAGCCTGTCTGCCTGTGGGCAGGTCAACTCGGAGACCCTGGTACAGTGCCTGCGAGGCAAGACTGAAGCAGAGATGTCGGCTATTAACAAGGTTAGGCTGAGTGTTCTCAGGTGTGTGGAAGGGGGCTCATGGGGTATGGGAGAGACAGACGCCACTGCTTTAGACTAATAACCTTTTTTCCATGACTGGGTGTCCTCATCAGTCTGGATGGGAAATGGGTGTGTACATATGCCAAGACTTTGTGGTTTTTCTTGATATGGACATAAGCATCCTAGGGTGAGTTAGAAAGGAGTGGTAGTAACACAATGGACCTGAGAAAATGTATAATGCCTGACCTTGACCACTCACCTTCAATGCCTCCTCAGAACTTTGACATCATTACTGCTACAGTGGATGGGATTTTCCTGCCCAGGCACCCCCAGGAGCTGATGACCTCTGCTGATTTTCGACCTGTTCCCAGTATCATTGGTGTCAACAACGATGAGTACGGCTGGATGCTTCCCACAGTGAGTCTCCCATGGTAGTTCGGGAAATACAATCAGGCTGGAGGTGTTCCTAGCACTTCACTGATATAGACCTATACTCATCCTCAGCCTCATACTTCATTCCTCTTAAACCCAGATCCAGAATTCCCCAGGCCTGAAAGACATGGATAGAGCAACAGTACAGGCTGTTCTGAAGAACATGTCAGCAGAGATGGTGAGGATCCTGGTTTCCTATGATAAAGGATAAGGCATCTCCAACTTCCTCTCCATATGTGCATCCCCAAGGAGAGACTGAACTATAAAATCTGTGCCTGAGCATGGGATTACCCCCAGAGCTTGCTTATTTATTACATTCTTCGTTCCATTAAAGGCCCCATTTCCCACCATGAGCTGCTATCCACCCAGTCCCAAAGTCTGCCTAACCTCGTTTTCCATGCTTCTCCTGGTCTAGAAGTTGCCAACTAAGTTCGGTGACTTGTTGATGGAAGAGTACATGGGAGACAATGACAATCCCCAGACCCTGAAAATCCAGTTCCATGAGGTGATTGCAGACTTCAATTTCGTGATGCCTGCCCTCCAAGTGGCACGTTTTCAGCGTGAGTACATGTGTGATTGAGGTCTGACTGCCATGCACTGGATGTCCCTCAACTAAAAAATTCTTATGGCTGATTCCTCAGCAAAAAAAAATAGTAGTATTGGATGTATTTAAATTCCCAATTTCAGGGCCAGTGAGATAAGTCAGCAGTCTAAAGCACCTGCTTAGGCAAGCTTAGGCAACAAGAGGGATCACAGTTCAATCACCGGCACCACATGCTGCACCAGCCACACCCCCAGGGCAGGCTGAGCCAGCCATAACATTAAAAAAATTAAATAAATAAATAAAACAATTATAATTTCATGTCTTTCTTTATTTTATTTTTTTTTAAGAATTTTTTTTTTCTTATTTCAGAACCTTTGTTTATTCACTCATTTTTATGGCTGGCTCAGCCCGCCCCACTGGCAGGGCTGGTGCAGCATGTGGTGCCGGGGATCGAACCGCGGTCCCTAAAGCCGCCCAAGCTTCCCCAAGTAGGCGCTTTAGACCACTGAGCCATCCCGCCGGGCCCCTCATGTCTTTCTTTATTAAAAAAAAAAAAGAAATTCCCAATTTCAATATCTACTAGAATATCTACTAGAAAGCTATAGTAACAAAAACAACACTATACTCAGGGAAAAATAGATAAACAAATGAAATAGAATGGAGAGGACAGAGACAAACCTACTCAATTTTGCCTCTTTCTCTACTTTTTTTTTTTTTTTTTTTTGTATTTTATGGAAGGATCTACAGGGTGTTCAGGGTCTCACTACTACATCAGACTCGTAGTGATACACATGTTTACAGCCTCCAAGAGCTGGGATTAGAGGCACGTGCCACCACACCCAGTCTCAATTGCTATCTCAGCACACCCCGGGTGCAGAGCCAGTAGGGCAGGCCCAGGGATCTACTCCCTGGCTCCCGCTCCTGCTTTCAGGTGCTTTAATACCCTTCTTTCTTTCCATATTGAAAGTGTCTTTAACTAAGGATCCAAAGAAAACTCCATATCCAAATGTAGATTAAAACCAAATTCTTCTTTGTACAAAAGTCAACTCAGAACATGTCAACAATCTAGGTTTAAGATTAAAAGTTTGAAACTTCAAAGCCAGGCGTGGTGATGCACACCTGTAATCCCAGCACTTGGGAAGCTGAGGCAGGAGGATCTGTGCGAGTTTGAGACCAGCCTGGGCCACAAACGTGAGCCCAAGGTCACTCTGAACTGCATAGCGAGACCCTGTCTCAAAAGACAATAAATAAATAAATAAATAAATAAATAAATAAATAAATAAATAAATGTTTGAAACTGCTACAAAGAAATCATCAAAGTCAGCTCAGGCATGACATTCTAAGACTCCCATACCACAGCAAAACACAGCAAGAATCGACTAATGGCACACATCAATTCAAAATGTTCTGCACACAAATTCTAATAGTCAGTTGAGTGAAGAGACAGCCTATGAAATGGTAGGCCACCTGGCCAGGATATTCTTCCAATAGATGATTAATATCAAGAATGTAAGAACAGGGACCCGGCAGGATGGCTCAGTGGTCTAAGGTGTCTGCTTAGGAAAGCTTAGGTGGCTGCAGGGACCGCGGTTCAATCCCCGGCACCACATGCTGCCCAGCCCTGCCCTCAGGGCAGGCGGAGCCGGCCATAAAAATAAATAAATAAATAAATAAATAAATAAATAAATAAATAAACAAAGGTTCTGAAACAAGAAAAAGTTTAAAAAAAATGAATGTAAGAACAACTCAAAATGTTAACATCAAGCAAATGAACACAAACACAAAACCCAAACAGCTTTATCGTAGAATAAGGAGATGAATTGAATAAGTACTTTCAAAAACAGAAATAAAAATGTCCTTAAGTTTATTAAAACCATTCAACATTTTCAGACATCAGGGAAATTGAAGTCAAAGCTCCATTGAAATTCCATCTCACCCAGGATAGAATGGTATACACATTATCAAAAATGATTGGATAAATCTGTTCAAGTTGAAGGTAGTGTTTTGGTCATTTAGAGGGGAATTATTGGCAGTGTGTCCTTTAGACAGTATTTTTTTTTAAATCTTAACTATTTTCTAATCACATTGCTTACTATAAAGATAGCTAGATATCCATGTTTATTATAATACATTTCATAACAGCTAAGCTATCAAAATAGCCTAAATAGCCATCAACAGTTGAATGGGTAAAGAAATTATTACAATTATGGAACATTGGATTATGCATACAACTACTTTCTCTTACTTCAATGAGAAGAAATCATTTGTACTAATAATGATTAGAAAAATTATCACACCTATCACACCTACACCCTCTGCTCTGTCTAACTACTGGGAGGACAACATTATGCTTTGTATCAAATACTGAAATATACTACTAATGTGTTTTCAGACTGTTACATTGTTATTTCTTATTAAATGCAATAAAAATAGAGTCAAAAAAGTAAAAAAAAGAAATTGTTGCCTGTGTACAGGATAGGTTTTCCTTTAGCAGTAGCCTGGAGTTGATTGACACCACTTATATGAAAGTGTGTAGAAGTAGGGATTATGATGTTAGCAAGTCAGACCAAGAATATGAAATATAGCCGGGCGTGGTGGCGCACGCCTGTAATCCCAGCACTCGGGAGGCTGAGGCAGGAGGATTGATGCGAGTTCGAGACCAGCCTGGGCTACAAAAGTGAGCTCAGGACCAGCCTCAACTGCATAGTGAGACCCTGTCTTAAAAAGACAAAAAAAAAAAAAAGAATATGAAATATTACATGATTGCTGTCACATAAGCAGGCTGAAGACAAAATATCAAAATAAAAGAATAAAGAGCAAGCTGATCTGAAAGTTGAAGGGAAACACATAGAGAAGAGGGAGGTAGTCATGTATCAGTGCAGAAAACCTTGAGGGACATAATTTTGTAAAATCAACAAAGTGTGTTTTGTATCCACATGAAAATACCATAGTGAAACCCTGTAGTCTATATAACTAAAGTAAACTCATTTAAAAATTTCTCAGTGCTAGTGTAAGAGACAAACATCTCCCTCACTGGACTAGAGGGAAAATAATTCCCAACCTCTTAGATGGCAGATATGTTAGACTCGCGTTTATGGATACTGAAGAATGAATTTTGAGGACAAAAGAAGCTAGGGCTAGGAAATATTTATTGAGGTGAAGTCCAGAGACATATGAGGGGTCCTGAAAGTAGGTTCGCACTGAGGTTCTTCTCCAGGTATACTTTACACAGCAAAATCACAGCTATGGATCAAACTAAAATTAACCAGCAGGATAATAATATGATTGTCACTTGCTTAATACTGATCCAGTAGGGACAAATGCACAAAGCAAGGGTATGTGTCAAGGGTCACTTATTTTAGCTTACCTGCTTAGGATCAAAGGCATTCCTGAGCAGAAATAGACATCTGAGCTGTGACCTTGAGGCCATCCACCTTTATGTCTGATGCATTTCCTATGCTCAGTAGACCGGGTGGTGCTAATTATGCTCTAAGTGAAAGCTCCTATTTATCTATAGCAGGGCTTGCTGAAATGCCTATCGCATTTTCACCTTGAGGTCTCACTGTCTTCATATTCATCTCCAGCCACAATTTTAATATAGAAGTCTCATCTTGAGGGTCCAATAACTCTCAAATTGTTTATTATGTTTTAGCGAACATAGGTTTCTCTAACAATTGTATAAGCAAGAAAATCAAGGAGAATAGCCCACCAAGTTTCACCCCAACTTCTCCACTGGGAAAGCTAAAGCCCTTTCCATACCTTTTCTCCAGTCTGAGATTCCACACCCTTGCGCCCTGCTATGAAAATGTGAACCAGGTCCAGTTATCTTATGACAAAGATGAGTCAGTAGAGCTCCATGTAAGGAATAACCGAGTCACAGCCTCTCCACTTCCCCAGGTTCCCATAGCACTGTCTACTTCTATGAATTCCAGCATCCTCCCACCTTCTACAGAAACAGAAGACCATCCTATGTGAAGGCTGACCATGGTGATGAGGTTTCCTTCGTCTTTGGATCTTCTCTCAACATTAACCAAGGTGATTGTTCCCTGAATTCCCTAAACAGAGGTGGGGTCTACTTGGATACCTGACATGTGACTGTCCTCACTGTCTAGTGCTGCATCCCACACAGCTCTCTAAGTTCCTGGGGGGAATGGTAAGGGAACGAAGAAATACAGACAAGAGATGAAAGCCGAGGTCAGATGGAGTGCTATCTCCTGATGGGAGAACAACTGAACAACCGCTCTAGGCGAGTTTACGTTTTCAGTCAAGTTAGTATCACCCAATTTTGGGTTGCCTAGTGACTAATGACTAGAATTGTCACACAAGGTGTTTTAGAACCAAAAGATTTTAATTGCTTTAGGCAATCTTCATTCTTGGCCTGGCTTTGACTTGCCCCCACATTGTGACCAATTTCCAACTTCTGCTGCTCCCTATAGTCTAGATGAGGAAATTGAGGCTCAAAGAAGACAAATGACCATGTCCTCCATCTGAAACCTCAAAGCTTGTTCTGAGGTTAGAATGAAACCCTTTCAATCCAACTTGTGTTCTTTCCTCTAAATGTACCCACCAAAGCATTATGTCCAACTTTGGTGTACAACACTGGAGAAGTCTCAAATGCATATTTCCTTACTGAATGATTTTCTTGTGTAAGAAGGAAGAAGGGGACTTCTATAGCAGCAATGACCCTAGGATCATTTGAGCTGACAGATTCTGGGATAAGGAAAGACAACCTAGGATCATGGAAGGCCTGCTTCATGGTAGGGAAGGTGTAGACCAGACTTTTGGTAAAAGGATCCGGGTTCAGCTGATATTGAATATAGTGCATGAAGATCACATGGTAAGTATCTACCTGATATCAAGCTCCTGTCTTCTTCTTCTTCTCTATAGACAACTTCACTGAGGAGGAGAAAATTCTAAGCAAGAGGATGATGAAGTACTGGGCCAACTTTGCCAAAAATGGGTGAGAGGATACCCCTACCTCAAACCCTTCCAGACACTTGAACCTAAGAGAGGCTTCTCATGTTTGTGTTGACCTTATTAGCATATAGTTTCCTAAATTGCATGATAACAACCTGCCAACTTCAGTACTTATAATGTCACACAGAGAGATTTGCTTTATCAGAACAAGTCACTCATCCCTTTCTTGCTGACCTGCAAGGTATGTTACAGTTGTGTGCAGTTGTTGTTCGTTCATGCTGTGCCTTACAAGGAGGGAAAAATTTGATCCAGGTGACCTGCTACTATAAAGGGAATACCAGTGGGAAATCTTCTCTCTCCTATATCTGAAATGTTCCTTATCAATGGTGTAGCTAACTTCCTTGGTTACTGAGCTGGACTGAAGTCAGGCACTAAGCTGAGTGTTTCCATAGGAACCCCAATAGTGAGGACCTTCCTGATTGGCCTGCATTGGACGAGGAGGAGCAGTACCTGCAGCTGGACATTGAGCCTTCCGTGGGCCATGCCCTAAAGGCCTCCAGGCTGAAGTTTTGGACAGAGACTCTGCCACAGGAGTTGGGGGCTGCCCAGGAGAACCAGGCAGGCCCTTTGTGGCCTTTACCCCTAAGTGTGCTGCTATTTTCATTGAGTCTGCACACACTGTGAGGGCCATGCCAGCATGATCTATGTAATCACCATAGGTCTGCAAAGAAGTTGAGCTCTGAGATATTTCTTCCAATTCACTTTGGAATTTAGAAGATCTACACATATGTAGCAGGAGCAAGTGGTGTCCCATCTCCCTCACAGTTTCTGATCAGAAGGTGTTCTCTTACATATCACAATTCCCTTTTTATCCTCCTTAATCCCTGCTGGCCCCTCCCCAATTTTTTGTTATCATGTGATTAATTTTCACTGTCACTTCATTGTTGTCCCTAAATGTTTTTTGGCCCCTCCAATAAAATCTTGTCATGCATTTACTTCCCCTCGTCCAAAGGTACCACACTGTGGTCAATCTACGTCTTTGTTCCCTTAAGTATTTTCTCTTTGTCATTAAAAGGTTTCATTATTTATCCCAATCTTGGGTACCCCAACCTTTCACTTGCCCTACCTCTCCCACACTGGTCTGTGGAGGACTACCTGGGCAACTCTCTTTGAAGGAGGAATAATGGTCTCCATTCTGGCTAGACTTTTCCTTATTTCTTCCATTGGCTTAAACAATGCACACCGATGCAACAAATGTGCTGATAGTAGTCTTTGAAGATAGCAGGCAGTGTTTCCCTGCACTTCCATTGTTCCCTTGTGTGAGCTGGAAGGAGGTGCCGGGGAGAGTCAATGCTCCACACTCTGGGCTGGGATCGAACCTCAAGACAGAGATTATGACTTCCTGGGGCTTGAAAGATTACACATTAGAGTAACCCCAAAATGTTAGATCCTGTCTTAGCTGTGTTATGCAGAATATTCCTTCTGCATATGGCAGAGGTGATTTTGGTCCTCCTACCTAAGCCAGCCCCAGCATTCACATGCTTCCCACCCTTCTTACAATCACTCATCCTCAAACCACTCCCATCTTCACAAATGAATAAATCCAGGTTCAGTCCTCGGTTAACGCCTTTGTTCTGGATAGCTGTAATCATCATGGGTGGACTGAGGACCACTTCAATTCTCCACCAGATTAGATACATCAGTACATTTTTATTTATGTCACAGGTTGCACTGGAAGTGGTAGATTGAAAATAGTTCATTAGAATTCCAATAATTTTTCTATAGAAATACAAATGTAAACTGGCTAACATCTAGGAATTAGTACCCTGACTGTGAACTGGGAGAAGCTTGGAATCTCTCAGCACTCATAGCCAACAGATACTAATTGGTAAAGAGATTTAAGGGCAGAGAGAGCATCTGATCAGCCAAGAGTTGGGAGCAATAGATTTGAGCAGGAATTGAATGGGGGCCGTTGAACTACAGCTGGCCTAGTTCATTGGGTGGAAGTTATGAAGCTCTATTCCTTGTTCTATGTTGAGTACTCCAACTAACCCAGCATATGGTCCCTCCTAGAAAGTGCCAAAATAGGTTATTTGGGTAAGCCCAAGGCCACTGTGGCTAATAAAGAGGCCATGGCTAGTGATCAGTGGGCACCAGAGGCTGCATTATGTTGCACTTAAACTACTTCTGAGAAGTGAGACTACTGCCTCCTCCTGTCTTTGCTTTATGCTGGTAGGAATCTCCATATCCAAATTTTCTTGATATGAATCTGTCTCCTGGAGATGGCATAGTCCAAGTAGAATCTACCCAAGTGCACAGCCCTGGAAGCAACATGTTCTGTTAAATGTTTATCAAATGGATAACTGACAGTATCCTTCATCTTCTGGCGTACAGCCCAATGGAAACCACAGGTGAGGGCAGCTAGAGGAGTGCATGAGTGGAAAGGTGAGCCCTATAGAAGTGCTAGAATCTCCAGAGTTGTTCAGTAAAACCCACATAATAGAATACAGAGTGGTCCTCAGATATATTTCCAGCAGGACTGTAAGGGAATAAGAGAGGGACTCAGTGTACCATGAGTCCTGCAGGCAGGAAGAGCTTAGCACAGTGAGCCTGTCACCTGTGCAGAGTGTGGATGTTATCATCACACTTTCTTTCCTTGTGTCAATCTGTTCCCTTGAGCTCCATCCAAGTTCAACCCAATTCCATCTACACAGATTCTCCTTGTGATGCTTTTGATCTGGGGTATCCCCCTACTCAAAGCAACATGCATTTACAAAGTTGTTGGATCATGAGAGTGCCAGATCTGACTTGCTGTCAGGAAGATGGGTGTGACCACTGGGTGCATGACCTGAACCCTTCTTGGCTCCTTTCTTCTCTTTCTGTTTTATGGGCACCACTTTATGAGCAGCTTTTCTCTGCCCAGGCCCTCTCACCAAGCTGTTTCTGCATCTTCCTCTTTGTACTGTGAATGTCAGGTATTGTGACAGGGAAAGTGATTGAAACCCTCCTATCCCTCCTCAGTGCAGCCCTCCCACATTTACTATTTCTAACTCCCTGCTTTTCACCTCCACCACTCTCTGTGGATCTGCAATTGCAAAGTGAGCAGACATAACATCCAGGTCTGAGGAGAGGGTTGGTAGTATCACACAGAGCCTGCAGAAGTCATGTGGTCCATTGATACTGTAGTGGTTGATACATTGTGTCAACTTGGCTGAATGACTCAGAGGCTCGGTTCCCTGTTTGTGGGTGCCCCACTCAGGGGTACAATTGGTTCCTCCCTGGCACATGACCAGGGCCTGCCTAGGATATGATTGGCTGCTCCCTAGAGGAGGATCAAGGGCCCATCCTGGGGTATGGTTGGCTCCACCCTAGGACACAATGGGCCCAGGTCAGAATGACTGACCACAAAGAGACTTTTTAAAAGGCTGAGGAAGGAGTCAAGACTTCACTTCATCGGAAAAGCTTCAGTCTTTGCATTCGACCTGGACTTCATCATCTGCAAGACATCAAGAGTCTTGCAGCGCAGACTCTTCAGCCTCCAGCTTGGATCTTTCGCCATCCATCACAGACTGTTCAGTGTCCATTACAGACACTTCAGTCTTCCATTGCAGACCTATCATCCAACAGACAGAGACTTACATGGAGTGCTGCAGTGAAGTCCAGACCTAATGATTGAATTCTTCAGTCCGGAGCTTGCAGATGCCCTCTGCATGCTTTCTCATCTGATTTTGTGGCTGACTATTGTAAGCCAATCTTATAATTCCTTATAGATTGTATATTTTGTGTTAATATCCATTCTTTATATTATATCTGTTCTGTTCCTCTAAGTAAAACCCTGACCAATACAGATAGGAAGCCAAAAACAAGCATAGCAGACAGGAGGCAGTCATGCTCTGGGACCAGCTTCTAGGGATGGCTACTCACTTAGTGCTACTCCCTGGCAGCACCCAGTTGCCCTGTCCACCCAACTCCACTTACTGCTTGCCAGGTCTACACTCCAGCCTCAACAAGGTTTTGCTGGGCTGCCTGCTGGTGAGTGCACGTTACTATGCAGCAGCAGAGAAACTGGCCTCTGAACTGACCATGACCATGAGATTGGATGTGCACGCTGCAAAGATGAAGACACCTGCTACTCTCCATGGAGCACAGGCTCCTGAGAGTAAGGCTCTCAGAGATGTGAAAGAGACTGTGCCCAGGCCTGTCAACTGTGTAGAGGAAGAGCCTGAGTCTGTCAGAGAAAAGGACAACAAAGAGGAAAGCACTGATGGAGATGACAAGAGCAACAAAACCATGAGTTTGACAGGAAACTTCTCTGCATAGTGGGCCAGGGCTGACACAGGGGCACACAGCACTCAGGGGCGGGCCTGGCCTGAGGCAGGGAAAAGTTACCAGAGATAACGTGTTCACCACTCATCTCCCTCCACAAGAATCAATTTATGAACAATCTACTTTTATCTGGATAGTTACGTGAGTTTCAGTTGTTTCCTCCATTTCTGATTCCAGCTGCAGGCAGTTTGTGTATTTTATGGTCTGGACACAGCTTCAGGTCTCTCCTGCCTGTCCTTGTATCATCATTCTTTGCATGAAGGATGCTTCCTTTATGCCAACTGCTGCACGAAATCCTTGAGAAAGGGCGACTTTCCTGTTGATACCCATAGTCCTCCTTGTCTTGCACAGGACCTGGAAGGGTTCGTGCAAAGAATTCTCTCCCACTCAGTGCCTGAGACCCTTTGTTATATGCTCCTAGATTGAGTGATGGTGCCAAGTACCAAGTAGCCTGAGTGGGCCTGTTGGTACAGGTTGGGGGTGGCCCCAGTGACAGGGATGGGGACTAGGTGGGAAATCCAGGAAGAGTGGGAAACCAGGATTTGCAGATTAGGATCCCTTGACAATGCTAACCGGAGAAAAACAGGTGGTCACAACACCCACAGTGGGTGAGGCAGCTGACTGGAAGTCCCAATGCTATTGCATATTTTCCTCCTGCAGCTCAGAACTCCACCAGACCCACCTGGACCACTCACAAGGGGCAGGTATGGGGCAGCGTCACCTACTAGAAAGATGCTAATGAGTGGATCTACAACTTCTGAGGAATTCACTTTACCAAGCTATCTCTAGCTTGGTAGAGATCTATCTCAATGTAGTTAGTGCTCCATGAAGCAACTGAAATCAGAAGTGGTGTGAGAGATGTGATATCCCACCATGGCAAAAACTCTCTGAGAGCAGGATAAAGTCAATTCCTCCAGATAGGTTGTACTCGGATGTATCATCAGGCTGGGATGGTTCTTTCATCCAAATGTGACAGCCTGTTTTCCTTTGCACTGCAGAGATTTCCAGAATATGTATTCTGAGGCTCCATAGTGGAGAAACTTTACCAGGTGTCATGCTAAGGGCTTAACATCCAAGATATTATTCCCTGGTGCTGAAACAGAAAGCAGAGGCACATTTGTTATGCCAAGTGTTCTCAGTTATGATGTCTTTGGGAAAGGTAAGGATTGTCTCTGTGAACTTTCAGAAGCCCTCACCTCAGAAGTAGGTGATATTGAGCCCTGAGGAGGGCAACATGGGGGATATTTGGGGACCCTATCCCCTCAAGTCATTGTACCATTCACCAAGGAACACTTATATTCATAAATTAGAGATGTATAGAGAGAAGGTTCCCCGAGTGTCTGGTATTTGAATGAGGGCCACCTCATTACTCTTCTATAAGAAACTAACCTCCACTGATCCATGCAGGGCCTCTGGGGTATTCTTCCCTGTGCAGGACTGAATGGGTGCAGACATAGTGGTGAGTACCAACACTTACAACCAATGGTTCTCTTAGAAACCCTAGTGAGAATTTCCAGGCTTCAGAAGGAGTGAGAGCCCAGGCCTCAACAACACTGGATTTTCTCAATGTCTGAACTGCATCTCAGGTCTCCCCAGAGCACATGGCCTGTGCCTTGATGGGCTGTGACTTAGACAAAGATCACACATAAACAGGGTAGCAGTGAGAGTAAAGACTCAGGGTGCAAATTTGGACTAAATTTGAGTTCAGTTTCTTGTTTTAGCCATAACACAGACTCAGGAATAACCTTATGCTAATGTCATCATGCATCTCCAAAATGCTAACATAATGAATGCAGAGTCTGAGCTTTTGAATCTGATCTTACTTCCAATCCCCACGTCTGAGTTTCTGTGTGTATGAACATTTATCCATGCCAGTGAGGGCTCTAATCTACCTAGCACTATCAGGGTGTGGTCTGCTGACATTGGGAGGAATATTTTCTTTAAGAAGATTAAAAGGAATCTATATGTGTAAGTCAGTGTTAGAACAACTGTCCAGCGTGCATAAGGCACTGGGCTCAAGGTCAGCTCCCAGGTCGGGAGAGAAAGAGAAGAAGAAGGAGGAAGAGAAGAAAAGAAAAGAAGGAAGAGGAAGTGGAGCAAGTGGAAAAAGAGGAAGGGGAGAAGAAGGAGGAGAAACAAAAGAACTAGGATGAGGCAAAAGGGGAAAAGTATGAAAAAGTAGAAGATAAGGAGGAAACAGAGAAGTGGGAAAAGGCAACCTGAGGCTGCTACTTCCAACCCAGGAGTTTGCCTACCTGACTCATCCTCTCAAACTATATATCACCTGCTGTATCTAGCAACTTCTTGAAGAAAGAATAATTAGAGGACAGTCAGGAAAGAAGACTCTGGAATACCAGTTTAAGAGATGATGAGAGACTTTATGTTCATTATCCCCATAATCCAAATCATATTTCCAATATGAGTACATTTGCAGCTGAGGTCTGGCTGCCTACCAGGTAGCTAGAGCTATGGGTCCTGGTGTCATATGCGGTATCCAGGTCCACACCCATGTCTTTAGTCCATAAAAGCAGGCATTTATGTCTCTTACCTTAGCAAGTCCTGATGGGCAGTGTAGGAGTCAGGCAGTGCTCACCCCTCTTGGTACAAATGAGGAAATTTAATTTAGTACCACTCAGTAAATTGTTCAGACTTCTTTTTTTTTTTTTTTTTTTTTTTTTTTTTTTTTTTTTTTTTTTTTTTTTTTTTTTTTTTTTTTTGTCTTTTTGAGACAGGGTCTCGCTATGCAGTTCAGGCTAGCCTTTAGCTCACTTTTTGTAGCCCAGGCTGGTCTTGAACTCACACCGATCCTCCTGGCTCAGCCTCCCAAGTGCTGGGATTACAGGCGTGAGCCACCACGCCCGGCTTGTTCAGACTTCTTACTTAGGAAATTCAAGGTCATAATTTGTCCAAGACCTTTCCTGTTGTCTTTATTCTACCTGAGACTCCTCATCCCACACTCCAGATGCCAGCAATCTTTGGTCCTAGGAACACTGTCACCAATGGTAAGACAGAACAACTCCAGATGAAGTCCTATAAGAGTATGGCTTGCCTGTGTTCCTAGGCTCCCATAGTTTGCTCTACTTCTGTAAGTTCTAACATGACCCTGACTACTTCAAGTATATCTGTGTGGAAGTTCCAAGAAACTGGAGACACTGGGGGGGGGGGTAATTTAAAGAGGACTTTATTGTCATAGTAGCCCAGCCATTAGAAATGCTCAAAATTAAGTGGGACCCCAAACCAAAGAGAGGTCCCCATTTAATACAGTTTGTGACATCAAGCAAGTAGAAGTGAAGTAGAAGTGAAACAAAGGCAGTCAGCCATCTTAGCAGCTAGCTTGAAGGAAAACACAGCCTGTGCATCTCAGGGTGTCAAGATGCTGCATAGCTTGTTTATAACCTCATTTATTAGTTTTATTGGAGCTGGTACTCAGTATTACTCCTCTAAGGGATGAGATCCTCATGACAGAGTTGATTGAAATGTCCCCCATATCAATGAGAGAAGCATACCTAGGTGGGAAAGTGGCAAGTCTGTATTCCTGAGGAAGGGATTGCCTGCCTGAGCTAGGAACATGTAGAGGGAGAAAGAGGCTAAGTTTCTCTCTGAGTTCTGCCTTATATCAACCTCATTCCCACCATGGAAGTAAAATTTGGCAGTGAGTTTATCTTTTTCTTCAGACCCCCTGCTATCATTCCTTGATCTGAGGAGCTAAAAAACAGTGCTATCTGGATGACTTCCTTCACTATCCTAATTAAGAATCTGAGGTTCAGTGTTCACCATCTTGAAGCTCAAAAGACTGCTGAAATTAGAATCTAAGGCCATCCTCTCCACCCTGTGCTTTCTCCGTACTGACTCCACCCTGACCAGTATCCTGCATGAGTACAGAGCAGGGGATTTCAAAAGCCCCACTTGAATGTTTCTTGAACGACTTCCCAGAACATGTTTTCTGGGCCAGGAAAGCAACTCAGGATCCCTTAGCTAGCGGTTGGATGAGGAAGGGCAAGCCAGACAAAGGGAAGGTCTAGCTCCAGGGTATACAAAGGAGGAAGGAACCAGGCTGGAGGTTCAAGGTTGACTTGCAGCTGGGTGGTGAGTGTGAATCATGAGGACCTGGACCTTTGGCCTGGTCCCTTATGCAGTTGACCTCAGTGAGGAGGAAAAGCTCCTGAGAAAGAAGATGATAAAGTATTGGACCAACTTCGCTCCAAATGGGAGACTAAATGTCCCCCACCACAACTTCCCAGAAGCTATGAACATCAGTCAGGTGCTCTCCTTGTCTGTGGTGCTCTCACTAGCACATATGCAACATTACTCACATGATAACATTCTCCCAACTGCAGGTCCTACATGGACATAGACAGGAAGGGGCATGTGGGGAGGTCCTTGCTTTCCTGCCTCAGGAACTCCTATCCTCATCACTCTGGTCCCCCGGCCAACCTTAGCTGCCTGGCATGACCCAAATCACAGTGCTTGGTCTGAACTCTACAGGACTCAAAATGGCCCCGTCCTCTCTGGAATGGTGTGTTCAGAGGAAGCTCAGTGCCCAGGGCCTGCCCCGTTGGTCTACAATGAAGAACAAGAAGCTATACTCCACATATTCAGCCTGCTGTGGACCATGCCCTGCAGCTCCCTGGGCTGAAGTTCTGGACAAAGTCCCTGCCCCAGAAGACATAGGAGCTAGAGGCACACACAGCTCTAGCTGTGCTATGTGCCCACTGAGGACCCCTGGGTAGTTATTTATTAACTCTGTGTCCATGCATCCATGGACCTATTGGAGAACCCTTATGGAGAACTTACTGCATAATGTTCACTTCTGAGCCTGCCATGTGTCCTCTCATGTAGAAGCACTAAGTACAACCCCAAGGAGTGATGAATGGCTATGTCCCATTAGACATCTACCTTCCTCCACAACCCACTGGCCCTGGGCAACCCGTTACTTTATCATCTTCCTGCTCTGTGTCTCTTTCTTCACAGCTCTCAAACCACCCTGTGTTGCACAATACTAACCTTTAAAGGGGTCATTCACTTCTCCCCCCATCAAGAGAGAGAGAGGACCTGGGTCAGTGAGATGGCTCAGCAGTCTAAAGAGCCTGCTTAGGCAAGCTTAGGTAACCACAGGGACCAATCCCCAGCACCACATGCTGCACCAGCCCCACCTCCGGGGCAGGCTGAGCCAGCCATAATATATCAGAGAGAGAGAGAGAGCCAGAGAGAGAGAGAGAGAGAGAGAGAGAGAGAGAGAACTGACCTGACCTGACCTGACCTGAGCTTTGTTTATTTCTTCATCCCCTTGCAGTTTTCACCCAGGAGCAAATGCTGCAGGCGACATGACAAAGAAGCAATGTGTTGTCCTATTGTTATGAAGGAGCCTCTACCATATCCTTGAGCAGAGAGGAGCTGGGGAATCTCTTAACACCCACAGCACAGCTATTACTTAGGTAAAGAGAATGAAGTACAGTGAAAGCATTTGTCTAGGCACTGGCAGGGAGCATGGTTTGGACCAGCAAAAGCTGAGTGGAAGACACTGCATCAGTATAACTGGTCTTGTTGTTCAAGTGGTAGTCAAGATGCCTCTGTATGAACTATCCCAACCAACCAATAATGTACTTGTTACAATAAGGTTCCAGAAGAGGTGCTCGCGACACTGGGCTATAGGAGCCTGAGCTCACTGGAGACCTTATAAAGAGGCCAAGGCTAGGGATCAGTGGCATAGAAGTCACAGAAGGTGGACCCAGTACGACTTCCCCCAAGAAGTCAGCCTGCACTGGTGCTGCTGTTCTTGAAATTGGGCCTGCTCCCCAAAAGTATTATAGGCTCCAGAAAGCCCCCTTGGATACACAACTCTAGAACTAGCAGATTCACTTAGTTGTTCTCAGATGGATATATGACTACAAGCTCCATTTTGGCTGAAGTAGGGACCAAGGTAGCCATAGTGAGGGAGTCGTGAGTAGAGAGTGGATCTTTAAGAGGTGCCACAGACCAAGGACTGAGTATTTAGCTTAATGCAAAAACCCTGGGTTTAATCTCTATTACCAGAGGGGGGCGATACTGTAGTGCCACAGTCACCAGTGAGTTTTATAAAACCATGACAGCATAGACAGAAGAGTTGTCGAAGCAGTGCTACATAGGTATGAGGAGCCTTAAAAGAAATCCGGAGAACTCTGAGTCTGAGCAACAAAAAGAAGACTGCAGGATGAAGTGCACAGTTTCACCTCTCCCCTTCACTCAAGCTGCTCCCCTCAGCTTCATCAAACACGGGAACCTATCTGGGGGGTCCTCAGATCAAACCTCCTCAGAGAAGGGTTTCAAGTTCTCTAATTACAGTTTCTTGCTCCCTGCCCTTAATTCACAACTTCCTTCTTAAACCTGTGACTGTGAGGAGAGTGACAATAGGTTTGAGAAGTTTCTGGTATCTCAGGAGCACCTTCAGAGCATGAAGAAAAGAACCTATGCAGAAGGGAGGCAGCCATGCTCTGCCTGCTGGCCATTGGCTCACTGAGACCTCTGCCCAATCGGTGTTGCTCCTGCAGCACCCACTTTGTCAGAGCTATGCCAAACCAATCAATGGCTTGATTAGTAATTCCAAACACTCGATCCTACCACCACATATCTGTAGATCTAGCCAACTCTGAAAAGCCCTCCTATGACTTCATGAGGATTTCTTTGGGTGGACAACTAGACACAAGCCATAAACCCCTGCTTAAACTGGCTTTGTTTTGACGTTATCTTCTATACCAATGAAGAGTCATAAGAGGGCTTGGAGTTAGGGTCCACCCTCCTCTGTCCAGCTCACACCCTCTAGCTCCTCCAAAGGGACAACCAACAGGTTATAGAGTGTTATACATTGTGCCTAGGACTGTTCTTAAGTAGAGACATACGCATTGTTCTTTGCATTTCACCTAGTGGTCACAAACTCAGCACTTCATCTCCTGATGTTTCCTACCTCCTGGACACTAGGGACACAACACCACGGCGTGGGAGAGCTTCTCCTTAAGGATGGAGAATTGTGGATATACCAAATCTCCCAGCAGGCACCTTGCAACAGGCTTTGTCCTGACATTAACAGGCATCAGATGTCAGTGTCTAGTGGTCATGGTGAATTACATAGGCAAAGATCCCATTTGGCAAGGCTTCATGTGTAGGAAGCACTTTACTAGGGCAAGAAATGCACCTTTATCCTTGGAATGATGCTGCTTGCCAAGGGCTGCTCACCTGTTATCAGCTGCACCAGGTATTACGGGTATGCTGATCCAAGTCAGACTGGTCTCGTGCTCCTGGGGCCTGTCCTCTTCCCTGTATCCTGAAAGGATTCTCCATGGTTTGAAATCTCCAGAATATGGATCTTTCTCTTCAGCAGATCATAGGTCTAGAAGCGTCATACTGAATGCCAATTTGGAACCAGCAGGTTCAGTTAGATGTTTCTCCAGGGGATAAGTGACTATTAACTGCATTTTGCAGAAGCAGAAACCAGGAAAGTTACAGAGTGAGGGCAGATTGTTGAAGAGGGATCCTTAAGTGCCACAGCCAGCTGTGGCGTTACACATGTGTAACCCTAGAATTCTGTAAGGCTGCAGCAAGAGAATCACAAGTTTGAGCCCACCCTGGGCAATTTAGCAAAATAGAGAAGCCCTGTCTTAATATAAATATATGCTGAGCATGTAGCCCAGTGTGGAGGCCCTGGGTTCAATCTCCACTTCATAGAGAGAAGAAAAGGTCTTACCAGTGTGTTTGCATCGCACAGTCCTGATAGAATAGGGAGGGAAGTGTGGACAGAGACTATGAGACACTGAGGAACCTGGAAGAAAAGCCAGTCAACTATGAGTGCAGGAGGCAAAGAAGAACCTTCAGGACCTCCATACCCTTGCTCATGCTGTTCCCTTTAGCTCCACCAAAGCCAGCTGCCCTTCTCCATCTCGGGGAGTCCAAGAGGAAACCACCTTAGAGAAGTGGTCTCAGATTCTCTGAGTACAGCTTCTCATTCCCTCTGCTCCACAGCACCCCTCATGCCTGTGGCAGCAAACTGTGGACTCAGTGACTCTACTTGAAGAAAGGGCTCCTGGTGTCTCAAAAACACCTTCAAAGGATACTGAAAAAGGCCCAGGCAGTAGGGAGGCAGCCCTGGCCTGCCTGCCAGCTACTGACTCTCTATGACCTCTGCTCAATCAGTGCCACTCCTCTGCAGCACATCCTTGTCTTTCCTACCCAGTGCTCCCCCTCCTCCTTGCCAGGCTCAAACTCCAACTTCGTCTACACTGTAACAAGGCTGCCTATGGCTGAAACAGAGCTCACCTCAGAGATACATAACGGAGGCAAACTGACCATGCGACTGGACCAGCTTCTTACCCTGCTGAACATTGCGGCCTGCAGGCTCTTAATTCTTCTAGCTCCGTGCCAAGCAGAGAGCCTTGCAGAAGATGAGAGGTACCAGGGTCACAACTGTCAAAGTGTGCAGAGGTAGAGTCTAAGACTGAAATGGTGGGGGAAAGTGAGGCAGGGAAGAAGTCCCAGGGAGGGAGAAAATGATGTGGAAGGCAGGTGATCATGAGAAATATGTCCCCACAAAATGCCCACCATGAAGCCCCCAAAATGGTGCCCTGAAGTAATGGAGAGGATCAGAGCTGCCTGAGCACACCCAATACCTAGGAGGAGTCTAGTGTGAGTAGTGGTAACGAGGCCTGCAGGCTCCTGGCAGAGGAGCTGGGGTTTGGAACATTTCACTCTTTTGTGTGTGGCTGAGCTCCTGGCCCACAGGTGCAACAGTAGTTTCCTGTTGCCATTTGTCTATGATTGTGATACCTCACATACCCGACATGAGCCAAAGGCCTGGCTTGGCTTATGGGGCAAAGACAATGTACTCTATGCCATCTAAGCAATCTCAGGACCCTTATCATGCCAGGAGTAGACAGATTTGCTGCACTCTTTGTATATGGTTCTTTGGATGATTCATTATAAAATAATCTTATAAAATCTGTATTGCATTTTTCACCTTGAAGAATCCCAAACCACAGCATGTGGATATTAGAATTCAAGCCCTCCCACTCCAACCCCAATTCTCCTCACCCTGATCATGAGGCTTGGTCATGGCGTACAGATGGGACCGTGTCTCAAAGGCATATTTGAAGGACTTTCCAGTGTTAGAAACAAGAAAGGGACTTCTGGATCAGGAATGATTCCAAGATCAATTGAGCTAGAGACTGGCATAAGGAAAGAAAGGCTGGGCAAGGGGAGGATCTGGCTCCAGGATTTGGCAATGAGGGGACCAGGCCTGGAGTCCAGGGTCAGGCTGCAGCTGGGCGATGAGTGTGACTCATGAAGGGCAACAGGATGAGCATCAGCAAGGACCTGGGCCCTGTCCTCTTCCTCCCTGTAGTTTTCCTCACTAAGGAGGAGGAGGAGCTGCTGAGCAGCAGGGTGATGAAGTATTGGGTCAACTTTGCCAGAAATGGGTAGGATGATGCCCCTACCTCAAACTTTTCAGGAGATTTGTATCTATTGGTATCAGGCACATCCCTTGTTTGTGGCTACCTCATTATCATATATTGCCCTTAATCACGTTATAACAGCCTCTCAACACCAGGACCTACATGGACATAGAGAGGGCCATTGTCAGCACAAGTCATTCATCTTTTTCTTGCTGATGTGGAAGGTAGGCCACAGAGCTGTGGTTCAGTCACTCCCTGCCTCTGAGAGGGTGGGAGGAAATAGATCCAGATGACCTACTCCATTGAAGGGAATACTAGTAGGAAATCATCTCTTCCCTATATCTGGAACCTTCCTCATCCATGGTCTACAGACCTGCTTGGCTACATAGCTTAGCTGAAACCAGGCACTAAGGTCTGAGCATGTCCAGAGGAACCTCAGTGATGAGGGCCTGCCCCACAGCCTACACTGGAGCCAGGAGGAGAAGTACCTGCAGCTGGACATCCAGCCTTTTGTGGGCCATGCTCTAATGGCCCGTAGTCTGAAGTCTTAGACAGAGACACTGCCCTGCCAGTTGGGGGCTTCCAGGGAGAACCAGACAGGTATGGGAGGATTTCCTTCAAGAGGGATTGGAATTCAGAAGATCCATACATGTCTAGCAGAGAGTCTTCCTGTCCTGGAAGGTATCTTCCTGCATTGCAAAATTCCACCTCTAATCTCCTGATTCCCTGATAGTCCTTCAGCCTTACTGTCATGTGTGTTTGAGTTTCTTTATTATCCAGTTGTTGCCCCTAAACTATGTTCCAATAAAGACCTGCTGTGCATTTTTGCCTCCTTGTACAGCCAATCTACCTCTTGCCCCCCCCCCCGCAAAGTATTTTGCCTGTGTCATTAAAAGCCTTTATCAGCCAGGGATATAGCTCAGTGGCATAAGCACCTGCCTGGCAAGTGCAAGGCCCTGAGTTCTATCCCTGGTACTGAAAAAAAAAAAGCCTTTATCATTTACCCCAACCCTCAGTAGCTCATCCTTCCATTTCCCCTACCTCTGACCCACTTGTCCTCTGAGGGCACCAGTTTTCCCGGGGAGAAAGTCCACTATTCCACCATTCATTGTACTTAATCTTAAAAACAGGGCATCCTGATTTTGATTTAAAAATAAAGATGCCCACGTTACCCAATATGGACGCCAGGTGGCAGACAAGGGTGTTAATTCTGGACTGAGGCAGAGCGGAGACCTTCCTTCCTTTCAGTGCCCTGGGACTGGTGCGTACATATTTCCGGAGTCCAGTAAGCACTACCAAGCTCTTGCAGCCAGCATGCCTTTGTCTAGTTTTCAGTTCTAAAGGTTCACAGGACACTCCCACAGATTGGATTGCCTGGGTATTTCTTATATTTTAGCAGTTATCTTAATTTTAAGAAATTTATTATAAAATAATTATGTATAATTATGTTCACCCATTTCAGCAGTATAGTTTGGTAAATGTGAGTAAATGTATGAAAAATCCAACAGCAGCACAGGACAGTCAAAATATGTTTTGCTGCAAGAGCTCCATGGCCCTGCCCAATTGTCACTGTCATCTACCCTACTCCCCAGCAACCTTCTAACTCCATTGCCTTTTTCTGAAATATCATGCAAAAAAGAATTTTCTGTATTTTTAAGGAGTACAAAATAGCACTAAAAGTAATAAATACATAGATAAATAAAAAGCATTAGAAACAATAAAAAATTCACTAAACGAAATGATAGGAATTCAACAATAGTTGCTGTATTGAGTGATGTTATCTCTAAATTAGTTGTTTAGGCTACCAGATATAAACATGTAAAATTATCTTAAAAACATAACAGCAATTAAAAAGTTATAATAAATTAAAAAGAAAAAATTAAGCATTGACTGCTCATTTCAAAAGACCAGCAAAAATCAGCACTACAGTTATCCAAATTATCCTGTATATATACATAAATATATCTTTTTAAATCTTATTAATTTGGAGGCCAGGGGGATAACTCAGTGGTACAAGTGCTTGCCTGGCAAGTGTAAGGTCCTGAGTTCTATCCCTGGTTCCAATAAAGCAATCCCTGGTTCCACAAAATAAATAAATAAATCTTATTAATTTTAATGAAAAGAAATAACAATGAGGCAACATCAAAGCAAGTTAGTAGGACAATTACAATAATTAATACATCACATATTGTTATCTTCATAGTAGTTGTTCAGAGTACAAGATGCAGACATAATATCTTTGCTAAACACTATTAGCACAAAACCTTTCTTCTCATTGAACTAAGAGAAAGTAGCTGTATATATAGCCCAATATCTATAATAGTAGTGGGTTATCAGCAGAACAGCAATACCAGAAGCTGTTGACTTGAGCCTTTTACAGCTCAGCATATTTATATGGCTCTACTTTTCATACTTCATGGTTAGACTTTTCTGCTGGATGGTTAAGACCCAGTTAAAGCAAGACTTGTATAACAAAAAATGCAACTTTTGAATTTACATAAATATATCTTTTTCCCTTAAAAGAAGTCATTTTTGGCTGGCTCTGTCACTTACCATAACGTTTTTGTGATTCAAGCTTTATTTCTCTCCTTTTATTGGAGAGCAGCATTTCAAGTAGGGGAACACCCTGAACCAAGTAGACAGTAAAGTGAGATTCCCTGAGCACCTGGTTGTTTAATACAGGAAGCCTTACTGCTCTTCTGAGAGAAACTAATCACTCTTCATCAGGCATCAGTGTCTGGTGGTGACAGTAAATTAAATGGACAGAGATGCCATCTGTCAAGGCATTTTATGGAGTATGTCTTTGGACTTGGAAAGATGTCACTGTTACCCTGTCTGGTGCCTGTGAGTGGCTCATCTCCTCTGCTCAGAGACATCAGGTGTCATCAGACATGGGCCTGATGGGAAAAGGAAGCACTAGATCTACAGGATGTTAGACTGGTACTTATGGTACCTGGCTCAGATCTGGCACATTCTACAGAGGAAGATGATACATAGAGAACAGGAAAGAGATGCTTAAGAGGTGTCCGCTGGTAGGGATTAAAATAATCACTGAGGCATGAAAAGTAAGGCCAAATTAGTATGCTGAGTTGTAAAAGGCTCAAGTCAACAGCTTCTGAAATTGTCAGTTCTGCTGATAAGCCACTACTATTATGGAATATTGGACTATACAAATGACTACTTTCTCTCAGTTCAATTAGCTTTTTACCAATAGTATAGAAAATTTATGTGTCCATCTTGTACTCTGAACAACTACTATGAAGACAACGATATGCATTGTACTGATTATTGTAGCTGTCCCACTGATGTGTTCTGAAACTGTGTCATTGCTATTTCTTGTTGAAATAAATAAAATTAAAAAGAAACATTAACAAAAATAATTTTAAAAAATTGAAAAACAAAATAATCATTGAGGGCCAGGGAGATAGCTGAGTGGACTAAGAACCTGCCTGGTAAGTACAGGGTCTTAAATTCAATCCCTAGTTCCACAAAAAAATAATTAAATAATTAAATAAGTTAAAATAGTCGTTAAGAACCCTGAGAACCATGGCACAAGTAGTGCAAAGGCCATTCTCACCGCCATTAGAATGTGAGAACCTTTGCTGGATGGTGCTATGGCTGAGTGTTGGTTTTAAGCCCCAAGAAGCCTGAATGAGTCATGTGAGATAGGGTGGGTCAGGCCTAGTGATAGTAGCATCTGGATAGGGTGAGTATGACAGTCACAGTAAGTGTTTATGGTCAGGGTCCCTTGAAAATATGGAGCTGAAGATGGCAAGGAGGTGATGTCCCTCAGTGTGGGAGGAGCTGACTAGGCAGAGCCATCCCTGATGTGCATCGCACTGGCCACAACCCAGGGTACTGACAGAGCCATCCAGACCATGCTCACAGGCCCAAAGGAGGGAAGGCTCTTCCATGTGAATGGTGCTAATAGGGGTATCCATGCTTCCCTGGACATTTCTGCTGCTAAGCCACCTCTAGGTCTGCTGGGGTTTGCACACGCTGAGGCCCCTGAGCTCTGAGTGGGAACTCTTACCCTGCTGTCTCTACCAGCTCACACCTCCCTCCAGCTCCCTAGAGAGCTTTCTGTAAGCTCTCCAGGGAGCTGGAGAAATAAAATTGCTGACTGGGGGAAGGACTTCTGAATTCTGAATTCTAGCCCAGGCTATAGTAGTTTATTCATCAAAACATCCATGAGATGTTTTGAAAATGAGGCTCCAAAGGTTGGTATGGAGGGTAGGTGATCCATGGAGTTTTAGCAAAGGTCCAACTCACAGTAGGTCCAATAGGCCCTCGATTCCATTCTGCAATTTTTTCTGTTCCAAAATGTATAATTGGGATAGATACTTAGCACTTGACAGAATCCTCACACTGATTCCCTGACCTGCCATCTGAGGTCTATTATGGTTGGAAAGGCCAAATGGAAGCCATTAGAGTTGCACTTGCATGGTAAAATAGTAAACCAAAAGTAGTATTGCATTCCTGGAGGGATTGCAGAGATTAGTGCCACCATCAAGGACTTGAAGAATGCAGGAGTGGTGGTCCCCACCACATCTCCATTTTATTCCTCCATGTGGCTTGTGAAGAAGACAGATGGGCCTTGGATAATGACAGTAAATTACCATAAACTGCACCAGGTGGTATGCAGATGCTCTTGGTACACTTCCTCATCGGACTCTGTGACTAGTACATCTCATGTTATATCTGCTCTTTGTATTGTATCTGTTCCTCTAGTAAAACCCTGACCAAAACATATACCATAGAGTATTTTGGGGTTTTTTTGTTGTTGTTGTTGTTGTTTGCGTGTGTGCTTTTTTTAAATTTTATTTTATTTCTTTTTTATTATTTTGAATAAGAGATAATATGAGAGTTTCAAAACATGTTAGTAGCACACTCACAATAATTGACGTACTGCATATTGTTGTCCTCATAAAAGTTATACAGAGCACAGGGTGACAGGGTGTAGACGTGATAAATTTTCTAATCGATATTGGTTGAGAAAAGGAGAAGAAGAAGGAGGAGGAGGAGGAGGAGGAGGAG
>PVJA010028291.1:0-19534 GCA_004027025.1 Myocastor coypus | reverse complement strand
TTTCCAGCCCTATCATGTTGAAATGTTACCAATGAGGAAATAATCCAAAGGTCCCCCCACCCAAAAAAAAAAAAAAAAAAAAAAAAAAACTAAAAAAGAAGAAAATAAAGGCAATACCTAGGAAGCAGCACCTGGCTCAATATCAACACTGAAAGCTGAACCAAAATCTAAGACAAATGAATTTTCAATAGTGACACCCTATTACAGCTTAGTGACCCTCCTTGTGATGGTTCCTAGTTCCTGGCATTATGACTAGTCTAGCCAAAGGAGTGTTGGCAGTAACATATCAGTTCTCTCTTTCATGGGCAAATGAGTATTAGGATGGGGAGTTGCACAGGAAAGTGACATTATCCATACAAAGAAGTCATGAGGAGCCTAGCCCACTGCATGTTTCACAAAAGAAACAGGTCTGTTTATTTACACACTGGGATATAAAGGTTAATCTGTGACTGCTGTGTAACCACTAAAATATAAACCTAAATTTGCAGATATAGTCAGACTTGAAATCAGACACTTGAAACAAGACATTTTCTGACATACAAATCATCAGAAGATTTTTAAAATTGTCTCTTTTTTTTAAAGAATTTTTTATTTTATTTTTTTTTTCTTGTTTCAGAACTTTTTGTTTGTTTATTTATTTATTTTTATGGCCAGCTCAGCCTGCCCTGAGGGCAGGGCTGGAGCAGCATGTGGTGCCGGGATCCAACCGCGGTCCCTGCAGCCACCTAAACTTTCCTCAGCAGGCACTTTAGACCACTGAGCCATCCTGCCGGGCCCCAAAATCATCTATTTTCTTAGGCAGATAGTAGGAAAAAAATAAATTCTATACATACATATGTACATATTTATTTTTTTATTTTTTAAAGTAATTAATGCCTTAACTTGTTTTGTCCCCTTTTTTCAATTGTTTGTACTTTTTCTTTTCTTAATTTCTTACATATTTTTTCTTTTTTAACTTCTAATTTTACAAGCATATATCTGGCAATATGAGTAACTGATTGGAAGACAACACTACACATTACACAAATACTATGAAATTCATATTATTATCATGTGATTTTTTGCTTAATTCTAATTTGTACTCTTAAAAAAAATTAAAAAGTAGACCACAAAACTAAAAACAAATTCCACTTAGGAAAGAATAAAACATTGCCAGTTATGGCACAGGCTCTCCTATTTTTGGACACTCCCTCCTGCCTCTCCCCAGGCCCCTCCAAGAGCCAGCTCCACTGCCAAGTTCTCCATGAAGGCACAATCTAAATGACCAGCTCCCAGGATTAAAACAGCTGGCACCAATAGCAGGAAGGACCACACATACTGGATCCCATTCTAAAATCTGCTGATAATGTGATGTATGACTTTGGGTACTTAAAGAACTATTCTGGTCTCAACTTCCTCATCATCTGTGGAGGGATGAAGATGGGCCACATAATTAGGCTCCTTCTAGCTCTAAATTGTACCAATTTTGCAAATGTATAAAACTAACGTCCTAATAAATCTGCTGGTCTGTGATAACTGGTAACAAAGATAATTCCCTAAATATTATTTTAATAATTTTTTTTTTTTTTTTTGTCTTTTTGAGACAGGGTCTTGTTATGCAGTTGAGGCTGGCCTTGAGCTCACTTTTGTAGCCCAGGCTGGTCTCGAACTCGCACCAATCCTCCTGCCTCAGCCTCCCGAGTGCTGGAATTACAGGCGTAAGCCACCATGCCCGGCTTTAATAATTTTAAAAATAATCTTTTCAGCAAAAATCACTGTCAGATAAGTTAATATTTCAATTTAAAAAATTAAGCTTTGGTTAGCACCTTTACTTTATAATCATCAAAACAAAATTTACACAAAGTAGTAACATACAAAGTTATAAAAATACTGATAAGAATTTACCTTAAGTCAAATACATTAATCCTGCTGCTTTAACCATTCAGCATGTTCTTGATATAGGTGAGTGAAGTCAGCCACAAAAGTCACTACAAATACAACAGGCAGCACCAAACAACTGGCTCTCAGAAACACTTTGTGATTTCCTTATCTGAATATTCTAAATACTAACAAGTCATTTATTAAAAGTTTTTTATAAAACTTTTTTGTACTGGGAATTGAACTGAAGACCCTGTGCTTGCTAGGCAGGCGCTTATTCTACTGAGCTATCACCCTGGCCCATTAAAAGTCTTATTCAGCCTACTTTTAGGCACCAGTATATATTAGATATAATCTCATACTGTCATAAACTGTTCGACAAACAAAGTACTACAAGTCTTACAAGAAAATAAATTCCAACCTAGACTGATACACCCTGCAAAACTCTCTTTCAAGTACAATGAAGTGAAATACTTGCATGGCAAAGAGCAACTCAAGAATTTCATGACAAAGCCAACCTTACACAGGCTACTGAAAGATATTCCAGAAGGAATCAAAATGACTACAGTTCCATGAAGGAGAAAGAAAATAACCCATCAAATAGAGCAAACAAACACAGGAGAAAAAGAGGTATACAAAAGCAGTCTTTCAATTATTCTTTTGTAGCAGCAAAATATTTCCACTAGCATACTCTATGAATGACCTTCTCCTGCACCCTATGGGTCATGATTCTGTCCAGGTTTACAGGGAGGGTATCAAGGAAATGGCAGCAACTTGGTCCCACAAGTGACACATGGCCACCAGTAAGTGTCGTGGACACTGTCCATGTACAGGATATACTAGAACTTTGAGTCATTCCACTATTTATGTTGTATTTTATTCTTAGTAATTCTTTACTACCATGAAAACATTTTCTTAGTTGATATCTTTGCATATATTAGCCCATTCAAATACTATGTGAATATTCTGAATTAATCACAGATTCACACATATGATACACAACATTCTGGCCTCTTAGTTGGACTCACGAATTTTAATTTTGTAATATTGTTCTGAAATATTTATTCAACTTTCTGAATATTGTTTAATCTTAATTTTTGTTTTAAGATGTATACTGTATCTTTGATTTACAATCTGCTTAAAAGACATGGTATGACAATTTTCTCCTAGTATTAGAAATTTTAAAAAGTGTATTTCTGGGGCTGGGGAGATAGTTCAGTAGAATAAGTGCTTGCCTGGCAAGCACAAGGGCCTGAGTTTAATCCCCAGTTCTGTGGAAAAAAAAAAAAGCATATTTCTGTTTTCTATTGACTTTATACTACTTCTTCCTCATCTTTCACACATAGGAAAAAAGTATGTGTATAACATGACATAAGACTGATATTGTTTGTAAAACTCTTCAATGACCTTTTAAATGGGTTCATCAAATATAATTTTACATAGGTCTGTACAAGTACCATTTTGAAAGCTCTTTATTCTTGATGGCTGGGAGGAGGGGCTTGTGATACCATAGTTCCTTCCACCCCTGCAGAACTTTATATATATATATTATAGTGTGTGTGTGTGTGTGTGTGTGTGTGTGTGTGCAGTACCAGGGATTGAACTCAGGACCTTGCACTAGCCAGGCAAGTGCTTATTCTACTGAGCTATCTCCCCTGCCTCGATGAGCTCTTTATTCTTCATCTAGGACCATACAGCAACTTTTGTCTTCTAGATTATGGTCTTTATCATTTTCTATAAACTATGTCTGAAGGTATCATAATATTTTGAGTTTGTGTAACTGGAAAATATGTTACTTTTAGCTTTTAAAGGTATATTTGCTATTTAGTTTTGCTCTTCCATAACTAATACTTTTTTATGTATATGTTTTAATGATTTTTTTTCTTTATAATTAGATTTGGACAATTTCATTTTTGTGTATCTTGGTATGATTTTATTCAAATTTCTTGTGCAAAAGGTTCATCTTTCTTGGAAATGTGCCATAATTTTAACTAAATTCAGAAATTTTATTTACATAAATATTTACATATTTATTGCCTACTCCTTTTTCTTTACTTTGAGAATTCTAATTACATGAATATAAGTTTCTTGATGTTGGTACAGAGTGAACTATTGTATGACTGACCTGTAAATTCTTTCTTCATTTTTATTTTAGACAATTTTTTATTGTTATATTCACTTAAGTTTGCAATCTATGATGAATCTCATACTATGTACCCATTTCAGAAATATTTCTCTAAAATTTACTGTTCACATTTACTGTTTACATATCTTTCACATTTCACTATTTGTCGACAATTTTTAATATGCTATATAATTACTGATTTTCAATAAGGTAAATGAGAAAAAAAAAAAACTTTTCCACATAGATGGATATTTCTCCAAATACCAAATTTACCTGCTAGAAAATTTCCAGTTTACCATGCAGGTTTACTGATGTTGACGTCACTGTTTGGCTTGCAGGCCTTCAGAGGTATCCTATGCTTTCCTTCTCTTCTTCTAGTCAACTCAAGAGTCTGCTGCTAAAAAAATGGGAAAATTGTCATTCCAGTCTCCAGGGGTGGTAGATATTTCAGTAATTTCTAAGAAATAATTTCAATAATTCTGAGAAAATATTTTAGGGTCATAACTGTGAAAATTAATAAAATAGTATCAAATCACAAGTTACATGAGCAGAGGGTGCTCAAGAATGACAAAGCTACCAAGCTCAAGCTGCCTGCAATGACCTCCCTAGTGAGCTCTCACCACAACCTGCTTGGAAGTCTGCATGTAGTCCTCCCTGACCTGGCAGCCTGCACTACTGCTTACTCTCTATAGATGTCCATCCTCTTTCCTCTGTTATTTCCATTTTTCTTGTCACTTTGGTTTCAACCCTTTCCTCACCCTGGGCTTCCTTACTCAGAAAACCCAAGGCTTGCACAGGTGATGCTTAATCATCCCTATTGGCAGTTATTATATTCAGTACACCAAACTAATATTTACATGCAATATCTTACTTAATTTTCACACTAGCTGATACCATTTTATGTATCAACCAAATAAAACAATGTCTTATTTTTAAAATCTACGCTATCAAACTGACCTGTTGAAATTCAAATCTAAATCTAAATCCCCATTCCATTCTCATCTGTTGTAATCAAAATCCTCTAGCTCTCTTGTTTAATTCCCAGTTTTTTCTTCTTGCTGAATACCTCAGTCAGAAAACCAAGAATGTCAGGAGATGCCAGGTAACTGAGGTTTTATTTTATAAAGGTGCATAAGGAAATGGGTTTTGAAATATTCTTTTCACGCACTATAAATAACTACATTTCCTTAAGTGGCTCAGATCGGTGCATCTACACTGTAGGCCAGTTGGGTGCATAGACAGTTTTCACCCTGTGAGGCTGTTTAGACCAAATTGTTAAAATAAAGGCCTTAGGGTGCAGTGAGATAGTTCAGCAGATTAAAGTGCCTGCTTAGGCAAGCTTAGGCAAGCACAGGGACTAGGGTTTGATCCCCACACCAGGTGCTGCATCAGCCTTGATCCCTGGGTGGGGCCAACCAGAGTCTAGGCAAAGTGACATAGCTTGTAATCCCAACTCGGGAGTTGCTGAAAGCAAGAGGATTGCCATGAGTCTGAGCTGCGTAGTGAGACTCCGCAACAACCAAATACATTTAAACATTAAAAAAAAAAAAAGCCTTAGGTTTTTATCAATGCTATGATTTATTCAACTCAGAAAGGGATAACACAAAACATCAACAGCTTTATATGAAATTAAGGGGTTTTTTTTGGCCCTTAATATATGCAAAATAACATGAAAACTAAATGTACTGTTTGTATACCAGATCTCCTTTTCAGTGGCCAACCTCCACAATATGTGTTGTGGTCACAAAAGGGAAAGTTTGACCACAGAAGGTATCCTGTCCTCAAAAACTTGAGTGAAACAACACAGATCAAACATGAGTAAACAAAATTGTTAATAAATATTATAAAGGAAATGCATGCAATAATCACTTGGGATTATTAAAGGATCCAAAAGGTAGTGAAGAAAGGCTTCTTCTCTTAGGTGGTGAAACTGGCATTAAGAGCTAAGAATGAACCAATCACCAGGTACCATTAAAAGATATGGTTGTGTATGTGAATGTGTGTGTTTGTGTGTAACTACCATATCCAAGTTAAGAAGCAGAAGAGCCTGTTCAAGAAAAGGTATAAAATTAGACAGAAATCTTGTTATGAAAAAATTCAAATTTTACTTAAAATCCAGAATTCTGTGATAGATTATTGGCCCCTCATTTACCCTTAAGAATAAGATTCTGAGGGGATCTAAAACTTACCAAATGCTACATAGCTAGTAAAAGGAAACTCTTTAACACCTCCTAAATTTCTCCTGTGTACAACAGTAGAACTAAGATCTTCATTAATACTAAAAAATTAGCAAGACTGATAGCAGCCTAAAACTAACTACTCTAAGTAAAGAAAATCTTGTGGATCATCAATAAAGACCCTGAAGTTGGTTTAAGTAAACACTGCTAGGTCCCAAAGTCTTCACTACGTGAAGACTAAGCCAATAACTAAGCCAATACAACAAGCCACATAGTAAATTATACAGAAAAACATTAAGGCAATTTCACTATCAGTACAATATAAAATACATAGTACTGACGCTTCTCTTTTAAGATCTAGATAATTACTTTAGTTATATAAGAAAGTAAATTTTCTTTCTATGACATATTGATATCTGAAATTTCTTCCTTGTCAAAGGAGTACTTTTACAAAAATACCCAGGCACCACAGACAGAAGTGGCATTTGTAGAACTGAAATAGGTCAGGAAAGAAGAGAATTGAAATATGTAACTTTCATTTCCAATAAAGGATACAAGGAACAGAAAAAAAATGTCATCTTAGCTCTCTGGCAGGTCATTCACTTATCCCACCCTTAGCAGAGCACTGAAACAGGATG
This sequence comes from Myocastor coypus, assembly GCA_004027025.1. NCBI lineage: Eukaryota > Metazoa > Chordata > Mammalia > Rodentia > Myocastoridae > Myocastor > Myocastor coypus. The sequence goes on along the minus strand of PVJA010028291.1, from coordinate 12,737 downwards.
AATACACATCCATCAGTTTAAGTAGATTATAAATAACATGCAGTATTTGGCCTCATACTTCCAACATATGGATGTATGTGCATACATCCTGTTTCTTATGATAGCATATTTTTGAGAGAACAGTCATTCCAACCAATTCAGAAACAGACATATATCATGCCCCTTTTTTCAAACTGTATCGTGACTTTTAAATAAAATCATACAATTACTTATGTGAGCAACACAAACAGTATTATCAGTAACACAATGTTAACTGAAAATGACCACATTGGAGAAAACTGGTAGGATTTTTAACAAGTGAAGTTACACAACAAGACAATCTTAAAATGTCTATTCTCTAAATAGAAAGCTATTAAAGAGAACTTTTCAATACTACACAAAGACTATAGAAAAATATGGGAAAGCAAAATTCAAGTGACTAGGAATCCAGTCAGGACAACAAACCTTTTCCACACAACACCCAGTGCTACCGCTGGCACCCAACCCCCTTCCCTGCCACTCCCTCCAGGTGGCCTAACAAGGAAGCAGTCAAGCGACATCCTAATGTGTCCAAGGCCTCCAGGTCCTCCACTGTAAGAAGGGAAAAGGCAAGGCTAGATATCTGCATCCAAGCTATTTAAAAAATAATGACAACTCAGGACCAGCCTCAACTGCATAGCGAGACCCTGTCTCAAAAAAAAGACAAAAAAAAAAAAAAAATAATAATGACAAAAGAAAAAAAAAATTCAAAAGAAATGTTGAGTGGAGTAGAAAAAAAGGTAAAGGTTCAGGTGAACAACCTGGCTGATACCCATGCCTCCAAATGGAAAGGTCTCGAAATACAAGCTCTGGCAAACTCCAATAACTCATTTTTCTAATCCTATCAAATCAACTATCCCAAAACCAGTATCCTCCAAAACAAGTATTCATGGGCAGGTAGGGGGCAGCAAGGACAGATCCTGAACCTTCCTCATTCAGGCCATGTAAAAATTAGGTAAAATTAAGTGTAAACGTGGAAACTTCTGTGTTTTGACTGTGAAACCTGGTAAACAATGCCATTCACACTTTTAAACAACACAGGCTCTTCACACCACTAAATACTCCATTTAAGTTCATTCATTCAAGGAAGTTAAGTGGATTATGTGCTGTGAGTGTTTGGTGCGTTAAAGTTAGGGTAAACTCCGGCCTACCATAGAGACTGTGTCACAGATTGCACCTTGAAGCTGACAAGTTTACTCTTGTTAGGCCGTAAAGGTGTCTTTATTCCAAGGAACGAAATCTGTATGCCAAGGAACACAGTAAATTAAAAACGTATTTAGGAAGCGTTTCGTGTCCAATTCACGTTATTCCTGTAACTAGTAAGTGCTCTGTCCTCGTGCACAGTAGGATGTCGCTTTACACCTTTAAGAAACACTTGCTGAGCGGAAATCAGCGTGACACATTTCACCCCCAGAAACCTGACTTCCACCAAACCTCAATTCCCACTGGTCCTTATCCCCTCTAGTGAGGATGGGCACCCCAAGTCTGAGACTGACCGCACCTTAAGTTAGCGCACACACTGCCACACACAGCAAGTTCTGTGCCGGGACCTCAGCCCTGCCCGTGAAAAACGCCCCCACCTCCGCCGCCGCCCGCGCCCCTAAGGTGTACCTGAAGTTGCCAACTCCCGGAGCGAACCGCAAACGAGGCCCGGCCTCCCGGCTCCAGCAACAGCTTAGCCCCGGGCGCTCCCCGCGGCCGCCTCGGCAGATCCCAGTGCAGCAGCGGACCGCGGCGAGGACGCGACGGACCTGGGCGGCGGCGCTCGCGACGCGACCTCCGGCGGCTCGAGGGCGGCCCGGGCCTCGCCGCATGCGGGGCCGGGCCGGGCCGCCGGCCGAGGGGACGACGGGCAGCGCGGAGAGTGGAGCGCGCAGGCCCCGCCGCCGCCCAGGCCTCACCGAGCCCCGGCCTCTGCCGGCGGGCCGCAGGCAACAAAGGCAACGGCGGCCCGGCCCGGCGCGCGGCGGCCGCAGGGACCGAGGGTCGGAAAGCGTCGCCCGCGGCCGTGCAGGCCTCAGCCCGCCCAGACCCCCGCCCGCGGCCCTCGGAGGCGGCGCGGACCCCGACCCGGCCGCAGCCCCGCGCCGGCCCCGCACCCGCTTCCCCGAGGACCCGAGCTCTCGGCGGCCCGCAGGACGCAGAGGCGCAGCGCCCGCCCGACCTCCCCGTGCCCGGCGACGCTCACCGGCGGGCCCGTCCGCTCCCTCGCCTAGCACCGGCGCGACTGCCTGCTCGTCCCTCCTCCCCGCAACGCCGCCACCTCCTCCTCCGGCCGCCTCCGCCTCCTTGCGGGAGGGCGCGGGCCGTTGCGCCTCGGCCTGAGCGCGGAGCGGGCGGAGGAACGACTTGGGCCGCCGCGCCCGCTGAGGCCCGGCAGGCGGGGCGAGCGGCCGGGGGCGGGCCCTGGCCCGGCGCGCGGGTCCGCGGGCCGAGCGGGGCGGGAGTTGCGGCCGGCCCCGCCCCCGCCCCGGCCAGCCGCCCGCTGCTCCGCCCGCCAAGCGCGGCAGCCGGCCCCGCGGCCCTGCCTGCCTCTCGGGCCGGCGGCCCCTTGGGCCGTGCCTGCCCGCCCGCCCGCCTGCCTGCCTGCCCTTGCCGGCTGCCAAGCGCGCTTGGGCGCTGGGGCGGCGAGCGCGAGGCCGGGCGTCGCTGGAGCCACGGCGGGAAAGCCCTTCCTTCCTTCCCCACCGCGGCTCCGTGTGCTTCGGTAAGACTGCTTTAGAAAAGCCCAACTTTTTCTTCCTTGGCGCTATCTGCGTCTCCCTACAGTCATGGGTTTTCTACAAGTAGTAGCTCGCTATTGTGTGTGCCACCGAGTTCCAAGATGGTGTAAGTGGCGCGTTGGTAAAGATTCGTTTCTTTAAATGTTGGTGAGTGCACTGAGGTGTACCAGTGCCAGAAATTTTTATTCTTGTCGCTGAGAATCAACAGGAAATTTTATTTATCTTTTGATGCTGACTGATCACAATTAATTATACATTAAACACTGCAATAAACAAGAGAGAATAAGTATCATTAAAATCTAAGAATTACTGTGGATTTTAGAAGTTGGGTGTTTTGAATAGAATGAGCTTCTTAGAAGAAAACTGAAAGTAAAAGGAAGTAAGCCTAGGAAGAAAAGCCTTGAAAGTTTTTTTCACGTGCGAATTTTTTACCTGAATTACATGAGAGGAACTATCAGGAAATAGTTCAAGTAATTTAACTTTATTCCTGTATAGGTCTCCAGTGTATGGCTCTCATAAAGTCTGGACTAATAACAAAAATTAGATCTTCAGTTAATCCAGTAAGTTTTGATAACTGGATGATATGTGCAAAATTTATGTCATTTCTATATTATTTAATGTGCATTAAATCATTGCCTTCAATTTTTTTCACTCAGTTCACTAGTAAAACACAACTGTGATTGTTACTCTAAATTAAATGCAACTCAACTTTAAATTGTTTACAGGGAACAGCAGAATGTACTTCTGAAATATAATTACCAGAGAGACCAGTGATAATAACAAAGTACTATTACAAAAGCACACTTTTAAATCCCACCTGATCAGAAAGCCAGTGTCTCTTTGTTTGATCTTTTAAAAGGACCATAAGGGGAGCCCTGCATAGGGACACTGGTGGTCTCTCTACAGTAATAGGCCCTGAGTGTATGATCAAGGCCTCCAGCTTCTGAGTCTAGCAAGGTGGACAATGCCAGGACCTTTCCAGTTCCCCTAAATCTGTGACTAGAAACAAGGCTCTCAGTTGTAATCTCAGTTTCTACTTTTGTAAAACAAGAGTGTACAGGTTTTAATGTTAGTTATGCCAAATAGTTGTGACACCTAAGCAGCATCACTCAGAACCTGATCCATAACAATTATTGTTACATGATCTATATTTTTATAAGCCAGGCATCACATTAAGTTTTTTGACAATATTATATACTTTAACAATAATGTGACAAGGTTATTATTATTGTAACCACATTATGGAGAAAATAGAAGCTTTTACTATATATGTAGTAAGTAATTTTCTCAAAATCACACAGTTACTACTGAACAGTAGAGTTGGAATTCATTCACACTTAGGACTCTGGAACTCCAGAATATGAACTCTTAACCACTAAATTAAAAGTAATAATGAGAATAACAATACGGCACAACTTTGGTGTAGAGATAACAGTGTCTAAACATACATTTGACAACTAGCAGAAAAACTTAATTACGAGGCATAAAACACAGAGCTAGATTAGTACAATGAGCTGTAAGAGGCTTAAATCAACAGCCCTCAACATTGCCAGTTTCACTGGTAACCCACTGCAATTATGAAACATTGCACTATGTATACAACTACTTCCTCCTAGTTCAAAGAGAAGAAAACTTTTTCTTCTCTTCTTCTTTTTTTCTTTTTTTTTCCCCAGAACTAATATCAATTAGAAAATTTGTCACGTCTGCACTCTGTGCTCTGTATAACATTTGTGAGGACAACAATATGCAGTGTCTCAACTATTGCAAATGTGCTACTAACATATTTTGAAACTCTCATATTGTTATCTCTTATTAAAAGTAAGAAAAATTAAAATTTAAAAATAAATAAACAAACATACATTTGAAATCGCCACGTTTGGCTGAATTCCAAACACCGCTTGGCCGCAGACATCCTCTTCTCAGCTGTCCACCAACCAAACCTATGAGCAGCTTGGTCCTTAGGGGAAACTTTATCCCTACGTACATTTGATTCTTGCTTCTTAGACTCTGGCCCAGAGGTCTTCTTCATGAACAAGTGATGACACTATAGTCAGCCATGGGAAAAGAAAGAGGATCAGATTCATTCTAGTTGGGTGCATGCACCAGACTGATCCTGGTGCCAATTTCCATAATTTCCTAAAAAGCAAAAAGCTATCCAGGGTGGTCAAGTGCTGTTCTTTGCAAGCACAATCTGATAGATAAGCTTGTGAAAAATTTGTGATGGCAGAGGCGTAATGAAAATGTTTCCTCAACAAGGAAAAGGAACATAATTTTGAACTTCTTGCTGATACAATAGATTATAGGAGCTGGGCGTGGTGGCGCACACCTGTAATCCCAGCACTCGGGAGGCTGAGGCAGGAGGATCGGTGCGAGTTCGAGACCAGCCTGGGCTACAAAAGTGAGCTCAATCAAGGCCAGCCTGAACTGCATAGTGAGACCCTGTCTCAAAAAGACAAAAAAAAAAAAAAAAAAAAAAAAAAAAAAAAAAAAAAAAAAAAAAAAAAAAAAAAAAAAAAAAAAAAAAAAAAAAAAAAAAAATAGATTATAGGAAGAAAGACCCTTCTGATGGACTCTTCATTCTCATTTACAAATAGAACCACATCTGCCTCACTTTCAGAGGAAGAAAGAGACTGACATTTCAAATGATTTACCCAAAAAGAAGACGTTAAAAGTCGATTTCTAGGGGACCTGGTGTTTTGTTTTGTTGGCGAGGATGGCTTCCAGCAGGGGAATTTTGAGCTTTACTGAAAGGCATCAAAAACTAGCAGATAAAAACTACAGCAAGAAATTGCATGTCGAAGCACTAAATAAAATGGAGAGTCAAGTCAGGAATCAAATTGTGCAAAATGAAAACAACAACCGTGTTGAGCACAAGAGATTTCTCAGGTTATTACAGGATGAGCAGTTTGAGTTGGATATGGAAGAAGCTGTCCAAAAATTTCACTTTGAGGAAGAACCCCATCCAGTGTGTAGCGGATGAAGACCACTAGCATGTTCTCATGAGCCTGCATTCTGTTAGATGGCACTCAGGAGCAGCGTTCATTATGTTTTTAATTATACTTCATCCCTTTTGATCATGGTTGTGAAAGAAGACTCTGAGAATTGCTTCAGAAAGCTGCAGGAACAATAATATAAGGTCTTTTTAAAATAAGATTTTTATTTATTTATTTTTTATTATGGCCAGCTCAGCCTGCCCTAGGGTGGGGCTGGCACAGCTTGTGCTGCTGGAGATTGAACTGCTGTCTCTGCGGTTGCCTAAGCTTTCCTAAGCAGGTGCTTAGACTGCTGAGCCATCCTGCTGGCCCCAATATAAGGGTTTCTGAAGCAAGAAAAAAATAGTTGGAAGGGGATTAATGACAATGTCTTGTACTGTAAGTTTTTCTTTATTAAAGCACCTGTAAACTGGCTTAGGGGCTGGGGGTTTGATTCTTGGGCCTGCTTTGCTGGCCCCACCCCTGGGGTGCTCTGAGATGGCAATTGAGACTAGGCACGGTGGTTCACACCTTTAATCCCAGCTCTTGGGAGGCTGTAAACAGGCAGATCACTATGAGTCCAATCTAGTAGTGAGACTCTGAACACCCTGTAGACCCTTCCCTAAAAAGAAATAAAATAAAATAAAATAATAAAATAATTCTTTTTAAACCAAAAAAAAAAGTCAATTTCTAATATTAAACTTCTTTTCTCCTTATAAGACAAGGTAAGAGAGAAACCTACACTTTAGAAAACTCAGGGAAAGCAGAGTGGGCTATTGTGTGTAGCTTTCTAACTTTCAGTGTTTCAAACATGTCTTCAAGTATTTTAAACATCCTTGGGGCCTAGAAATAGCTGCAGAGTAACTAAAAATTGATACAGTCCAATGTGGTCACCTTTTTTCTTTCCTTTTTTATTACTACAGAACTTTTCTATCCTTGTAGTTCAAATACTATCAGCCACACGTTCAAACTTTACTTGTCGTAGCTCAAATAGTATAAAGATTCAAGTTCTTTCCAGAACCTCAAATTGTAATTGTATTGCACATGAGTATTTTACACGTTCAGTTAGTCGAGATGAGACCATACTGGAGTAGGGCAGACCCTTACTTAAGCCTGTAGGGTTGGCGTTTGATAGGAGGAGAAGACATGCAGTTATAGACAGTCTGGATATCATGTAGGGAACAAGCACCCCAAGGCAGTGCTCAAAGAGATATTTGTGTGAAAGCAAAGGAGCAGAAAGATGGCTGCCAACACCAGAAGTGAGGCAGAGGACACAGAGAGTCTTCTGCTGGGCTTTATTGAGCGTATGTGCCTGCTGGCACCCAATGTCATACTGCTTGCATCTATAACTGTGCCATGATTTCTGCTGTCTTAAGCCACCCACTCTATGGTACTCTGTTGTGGCAGCCCTAGGAAGCTAACCCAGTACCCTCGGCTGCCCGACCCATGTGAGCCCTCTCTTCAGGGAATTCACTGCCAACTCCTCTGAGGCAGTGTCTCCTGGAAGAGTTTTGCCTTACTAAGATGTCTGCCAGGAGAGCACCACGTGATAAATGTTGTTCTGACACAATTGTTAATCGTGCCGCCTTTCATCTCAAAACTGCCCCTGCTCAGATGACAAAGTCTACCTTCACATTATTTCCCCCCTAACAGGTTAAATACTATTCAGAAACTTGCATTTGCCCCTTTCCAATCGGTGGATGCCCTCCTTGTGCACCACACTTTGCAGCTCCTTTACATAACCATTTGCCAGGCCAAAGCTAGGCACCTCCATTTCCAGGCCTGCACCTACTCATGCTTTTCTACATACTTAGAATTTCCTCCTCACTCCCCACCTCTGCTTATTTCTGTGTGGCTCAAATTCCACCTTAATTCAAATTTCAAATGTTCTCCATCGGGTGTGATATAATGTCATCTCAGAACTCCTACTTGAGTTCAACATATTTTAGAGTATACCACAAACTTTGCCCTGAATTTTAGTATTTTTTAATCTTTCTGCCTTTAAATACAAATATTTCTTCTTATTCACTGTCATATTGTGTGTACAGTACTAGTGTCTTAAGTCATATCTTCTCCCTCATTATGTACTCAAGACATGGAAAGAATTTGTTGAATGGAAGGAGAAAATGGGCGGAGGAAAAGGACAGAATTAAAAAGGGGAAAAGATACATTTATGTATATATGCAGGATAGTTTGGATAATTGTACTGCTGGTTTCTGCTGGTCTTTTCAAAGGAGTAATTAATGCCTAATGTTTTTTTCTTTTCTTTTTTCTTTCTTTTTAATTTCCTATAACTTTTTTGTTGTTATAATTTTTTAACCAAGTTTGCAGATCTAAATTTGGTAACCTAAACAACTAATTGAAAGATAACATCATGCAATAGAGCAATCATTGTTGATTCCTATTACTTTGTTTAATGAAATTTTGTATCATTTCTAATGTTTTTTTTTTTTACTATTGTACAGTCTTTAAAAAATAAAATAAATAAATAAATAAAACATTAAAAGGCTATGAATAAATACCAATATTCTGTTCTTCTTTTATGTACTCAAGAATATTCTAGTGAAAAGTGGATTCTCATTCTCTTTTGCAGATCTACTTCAAGATATAGGGATGAAGGCTTTGTCCTTTGGTAAATAACAAATACCAGCTTTTCAGAGCCTACGTATTGAGCAGAATGGTTGTGCTATTTTGTTTAGCAGCTAGATTCTATAAGGTGGAAACATTCCTTCTAGAGTCAAAGGACTGACAGCTACCTTTCAAAGAAACAAGCTCAGTGATTTTTAGGATCTGACATGTGGTTTACTCAGGAAGATATCGATTCAGCAAAGTGCTATTCCTATCTGACTGTGTTGTACATCTAACTCAGCTTTGTATTATGCTATACCTCAGATTGAAGATTCTAAGTTGTAGCTGACTAAAAAGCAGATTAGAGATTCTAATTCATGAAAATTAAGGGAAACATTTCACTCTTACATGTTCCATCCACTTCCAGTATTCCAAGAACTTTCCCACTGCTAAGGCCATCTTTCATGGTGGAAGGCAATCCTATTCATTTAAAGCAAAAATCTAGCAAATACTCATCAATATGAAGAATAGATGATACGTACTTGCCACTTCTAGAAACTTGAGAGGTATATCATACACTGGAGAATTACAGCTTCTGCAGTTCCTTCCTATTACTTATAGGAAAAGCAGAGAACTAGAGCTCCTAGGAGTACTGTAGCTCAGGGTAATGTTGAATTACCATCCTTTTTCTCTATGCTAGTGAGCTTGCTAGTTAGGCAGAATTCCAGTTACTCAGGCTGCTCCAGTGCACGAGTAGAAAACTCTTCAGGGAGAATAATAAGTAGCACAATCAGAAAGTCTACAGGAAGAAACAGAATGGCTTAGGAGGCAGGGCCAAACCTTTTAGACACTAGTGCCCAAACTCCGTTTATTTATTGCAAAGTGCCAACACTGCAATTAAACCAAATTACTAAGGTTTTAGTTTAGAAAAAGCCAGTCACTAGCACCTTCTGTCTTAGAAAAACAACACGCATGCCATAGGCATGCTACCACTGATTCAAAGCATAGGAGAGACTCAGCTAAGTGAATAGTGACTGGAGACCACTTCCTATGCTTAGGAGGGAGATAAAAGTAGAGGTCAGAGAAAAGTCAAAAGTTGAGAAGTAAAAATTCCCTTTGAGGACCCCAGTGTATATATTGTGTTAGGTACTCAAGCAGACTTGATTGTCTCCCCACAGGGGATAATATGTTATTTCTATATCCCATATTTGTGCAAGTGAACTTATTTGGAAGTAGAGTCTATACAAATGCAATCAAGTTAGAATGAGAGCATAGCTGATAAAGATGGGACCTGATCCACTGACTGGTTCCTGAGGAAAATTGGGACCAAGAGAAGCAGGGAAGGTAATGAAAGCACAGATTCTAAGGATGGGGCTAAAGAATTTCAAAAGTTCCAGGCTAGCACCAGAAGCAGAAGCTAGAAGCAAGGAAGTAGTCTCGCCCTCTGTGTTCTGTGGCAGTCTTGTCCTACCATCACTTTGTCTTCAGACCTCTTACCTCCAAAAGTATGAGAGAATAACTTTTTGCTATGTTAAGCTATTCAGCTTGTGGAAACAAGTATTGCAATGAGAGAATACTCACGGATTTTAGAACTCATCAAACCTAACACTCGTTGCATTTTTAAAAAATTTATTTATTTATTTTTCTTGTTTCAGAACCTTTGTTTGTTTATACACTCATTTTTATGGCCGGCTCAGCCCACCCCAAGGGCAGGGCTGGCGCAACATGTGGTGCCGGGGATCGAACCACAGTCCCTGAAGCCACCCAAGGTTTCCCAAGCAGGTGCTTTAGATCACTGAGCCATCCTGCCAGGCCCCGCTCGTTGCCTTTTGGTGGGAAAGGTGTTTTAGTACTGGTGCTTTCTTAGGATTCATTACACTTGCTAGAACTTGCATGAGACACACTACCATCCCACAAAACAAAACACCCGCGTCATTCATGCTTCCTTCCTTGCTCCTTGTCACCCCTTTCTCCCAACGACACAGTGGTCAGAGGTTCTGTGTTGGGGTCACAGTAACCCAAAAGTAGTGCAGAACCCCACATATTCACTATTGCTGTCTTGCCTTTTCATATATTTTAAGAGTTAATAATGGATTACAAGAAAGTTTCAGAATATTACCACTAAGCCTAAAATGCTTATGTTAGCCCCAGAAAAAGCTGATTGCCTAGCTAAATATGAAAATTTTTAGCAAGTTTAAGAAATTATTACTGATTATTTTATTTGTTGTGGGAAAAATTTGTTCAGTGTTCACTGATTTTGGTATTCTTCAGCAGTTCTGGAACAAATTGATGATGAGTACCAGTATGTGACCATAGTATACATTTTACTTTTTTAAAAAAAAAAAGAAAATCAAATACCATATCTATCCATGTAATCACCAAATTGGGTGTAGTTCCCACTATAGGGGAAAGTACAGTGAATAGAAAGTATGCAAATTAGTAAGATTTTTTTCTCCAGAATATTTGTTTTTGTCTTAGTTACTCTTCTCTCGTTGCTGAGACAAACACTCAACACTCAAAATGAGGGAAGGAAAGGTTTATTTAGCTCACAGTTACTGGAGGTTTCAGTCCATATTCAGCTGGCTCCCAAGCAGACTGGTACATGGCAGAGGGCAACCTTTCATGGCGGTGGGCAGAGAGCAAGAGCACTGGGAGAGTGCTCAGAGCTCAAGCAGCTAACTTCTCTTCCCACCTTACATTGAAATGCAGGTCACCTACACCAGGGGAGGGACAGCACTCATTTCCACAAAAATCAATTATGAATTCCAGAAGCTGCCCCATGACTGCATGAGGCTTTGTGGGGACATCTATACACAAACCATAACAGTTTTAAATAACATGGTGAACAAAAATAAAACAACAGAGAATGGGTATCAGAAGATTGGAAGTAATGAGAAGAAATTAGGTGGGAGATAATGGTGATTTGAATTAGAATAGTAGTGATGTTGTAAAGTGAATGGATCTGGTTAAAGTCAAACAAATGTGTCCTACAAATTTAAGGGCAGAACAAATGACTAGTGATTATAAAACATATGAAATTTTCTGAAATCTCTTCATATATGTACTCTTTTAGAATCTGATTATTTTTACTTACTTTTGACCAGTAGAACACATAGAGTAATAATCTATGACTTCTACACTTAAGACATAAAAGAAGTATAATTTATGCTTCATTTGCTTGAATACTCTTTCTGGAGCTCTGAATCTGTGTGTGAGCAGTCCAAATTGGCTAAGGATGCCATGTCATAAGGAAGCTCAAACTGTACATCAAAACACAAGTACACACACACACACACACACACACACACACACACACACACAATTGACATTTCAGTTCAAAATGTTCAGTGTAGAACATGCTTGGAGGTGGGATTCCTTGCAGGGTTAAAAGCCTGTAGTCCGGCCTTGTCTGTTATTTTGAGCTATTGCTTCTGTCTTCAGTTACTTCTGCTTTTGATTCTCATGTTTGTGATTCCAGATGAGAGACAGTGCCTTTGCCTAATGAACAGACTGTAATGGGCCTGACTTGAATAATAAATATTCAGGGATTGTAGTCCTCCCATTCAAGTACTAGCTAGATTCCACGTTGCCTAGCTTCTGGAGTCAGACGTGATTGAGTGCATTGAAGGTGGTAGAACCATAGACAAGTGTAGTTCTCTGACTGATGGAGATTCTGTGTCCTTTTATGTCTGCAGAGTCAAGCAGAGAACAGTCCATCAAACAGCAGAGAGCAAATTTCCCTTGTAACAACAAAAGGAACTTTCATTCCAGTCCCTGAAATTCAACAATTTGAGTCCACAGAAGAAATCGACAAAAACAGAATAACAGGAGCATATCAATTTAACATTCACACGGAAGTAACAAAGTGAGACTCAAAGAAAAAGTAGATGATTAAAGTTTATATATTCATTTCATAGAGGAGAGGTGAGTGACAATGAGGCTGTCTCATGAGAATACAGCATATTTTAGGGGAAATAAAGAGTCCAAAGAACAGACAATAACACTGGACAAAATTCACTTGGTCTGTGGTATGGTGTCCATTCTAATTTTTCTAAATATTCTATAGGACTTGGCCTTTATATAGAAAGGAGAACTATAGAGAAAATTACCTGGGAAGCAGAATTAATAGTCTAGCTACTAAAATTGTTACTTTGTAGTATCAACTAACTTTTTATTCTCTATTTCAGGCTTTGTATTTTACCTGAGCCAATCACTATAAAAACCTTCAGGTCTGCAAAGTAGAAGCCAGATCCCAGCTTCTAAACACTGTAATCACTGGAGTAAAAATTGGCCCTATGTTCACATAAAACATACATGTATGTATTTAATTTATTCCTTGACAATTATTATAATTAAAATTAAAAAATTAAATTTTTAATTAACAAAATAGGGAAGAAGCCTGGTGTGGTGGCTCACGCCTGTAATCCCAGCACTCGGGAGGCTGAGGCAGGAGGAT
>PVJA010028290.1:0-27554 GCA_004027025.1 Myocastor coypus | reverse complement strand
AGAAGAAGAAGAAGAAGAAGAAGAAGAAGAAGAAGAAGAAGAAGAAGAAGAAGGGAGCTCCAAGTAGCCACAACCACACACACACAAAAATCTACACCAAGGAACATAGTAATCAAGATAACAGAAATTCAGCATAAAAACAGACTATTAAAAGTACCTAGAGAAAGAAAAAAGAAAAAACACCTGGAAAAGAAAACACATCATATTCACAACAGACTTTGCAAAACAAACCCTCAAAATAGTGGAGAGCTTGGAGTGAGGTATGAAAAGCCCTAAAAGAAAACAGTCTTCAGCCCAGATTGAGGTACCTTGAAAAACTATCTTTTAAATTCAACAGATAAATAATATTTCCATAGCAAATAATAACTGAATATATATATATATATATATATATATATATATATATATATATATGAAGATGCAGACAGAATTACAAACATACTCAGCTACCTTATGTTCACCAAACGGGCAAAACATGTTCACTGGAAGAAAGATAGCCCCTTTTAAGAAATAATACTAGAAAAACTAGTTTTCTGCATGCTGAAGTTTAAAATTGGAACCATGGGCACCATTTTGACTGGCAGTGTGACACCTGAACCAAGCCCCAGCTTCCAGACTAGACCCATTACCGCCCCGGACCCAGCGAGCAGCACCTGGACCAAGCCCCAGATCCTGGACTTGATTGTCACTCGCGAACTCCAGCCCAGACACTGCCAACATCCTGTCTGGGCCAACCAGCAGACTCAGCCTGGTCCATTCACTGACTCACCAACAACCTGAGCTCAGATTTCACCCACCTTCCCGACCAAGGCTCACATGACCCAGGTAAGAACTCTCTCAACCCAACGTTTCCCAACTCAACAACTGCCCAAACACCGACTACACCCATACAAACATGGCCACCCACCTCCCCACACAGCCAGCCACCATCCCAACCCATGGGGCCTCAAGGTAGCCAGCCACCTGAGTTTCACTCACAGCCAGGCATGTCTGGAGGGGAACAAGCTTGGTTGATTGAGACCCAAATTTTCATAGGTGCTAACTGTATAAGCTCCCCAAGGTGCAGAGATCACTGCTATAAAAATGATAAAGAGAAGGAGTAAGATCCAATCCGAGATCCTGAGTCCACACAAAACAAATACAGGAAACACTAAAATGGAAGAAAATGGGAATCATGCAGATGAAATCTCTGAATAGTAGCAGCCGAGGGTTGAAAGGCAAGTACAGAAACATATAGAGCAACTAAGATCAGAGATAACATGTGAAGTAAAAAAAGAAATGCATGAAAAAAAAAAAAAACCCTCTGAATTGGAAAAACAAGTATAGTTGAAACCAGAGTAGAAATAACCTCTGAAGTTAAAAAAGACTTCAGTAAATCAATAACATCTAAACTAGGGGAACAACTACAAAAAGGTACAGAGAACAGAACAGAAATAATCTCTGAATGAGACAGAGAAAGGATAACTACAATGACAGACTTCAGTACTAGTAAAGAAGACATTGATAAAAAATTAGAGGAGAATAGAAAAATGACAGATTCCCTAAATGAGCAATGTAGTAAAGAAATAGATCGCACCAAACAGTTTCAAAGAGATATACAAGAAAATAAAACCTCAATCACAAGCTGGCAAAACCATATGAACCAAAGTGAAGATAGAATCTCAGATCTTGAAGACACCATCGCAGCTAGTGAAAATGTAAGAAAGGATCTCTTAAAAACAACTAGGATGCATGAGAAAATAATTCAACATTTGTAAGGTGACGTAAAACTGAGCAATGTGAGATTAATAGGAATCAACGAGAAAGAAGAAGTTAACACAAATGATATAAAAAGAATATGGGCAGAAGTAATAGCAGAAAACTTCCCAAATATGAAACAACAATCCGACATACAGATAACTGAAGCATACAGAACTCCAAATAACATCAACCTGACTAAAAGTACACCCAGACATATAATAGTCAATATTCCAGAAACTCAGGAGAAGAATCGTATACTAAAAGCTGCTAGAGAAAAGAAACAGATCACATTTAAAGGGGAAACCCATCAGAATAACAATAGATTTCTCTTCACAAACCATGAAGTCAAGAAGAGCATGGAACAGAGTGCTTCAAGTCCTGCATGAAAACAAATTTCAGCCCAGACTGCTATACCCAGCAAAACTCTCTTTCAAGTATGAGGGAGAAGTGAAATACTTCCATGACAAGGAACAACTGAAAAATTTCATGATGTCAAAGCCAACTCTACACAATATACTAAACAATATTTTAGAGAAGGGCCAAAACAACTCAAACTCAAGAAATGAGAACAGAAAGATCTCGCCAAATAGGCTACTCAATTAAACAAAGGAGAAAAAGGGATAAGCAGTAGTAAGTAAACGTCATTTCAATCATAAGTCAACATATTTCAATTATATCCATCAATGTAAATGGACTCAATTCTCTAATTAAAAGAAGTAGACTGGCAGAGTGGATAAGGAAGCAAAATCCAACAATATGCTATATATAAGAAACACACATAACTCATAAAGAAACTTATAGGCTAAAAGTGAAAGGATAGAAAACAATACTACATGCTCCAGCACCTCCAAAAACAGCGGGTAGTAATCCTGTTTGCAGACAGTCTAAATTTCAAACCAAGACTGATCAAAAGAAATAAAGAAGGCCACTACATATTGGCTAGTGGAAAACTTCAAGATGAAGAGATGACATTCATAAATATGTATGCGCCCAACACAGGAGCAGCAAGTTATATAAGGCAAACCTTAATGGAGATGAAAAATCTAATATCCAATACCACAATCTTAACAGGAGACCTTAAGACTCCCTTATCCGAAAAAGATAGGTCAAGCAAACAAAAACTTAGCAAAGAAGTAGAAGAGATGAACCAGACTTGAAACAACTGGAATTAGTGGACATACACAGAGTGTTCTACCCAACTACTTCAGAATACACATCTTTTTCAGCTGTACATGGAACGTTTTCTAAAATAGACCACATAGTAGTACATAGGTCATGCTTAAGTATGCAAGGAAACAGAAATTATCCCATGCATATTATCTGATCACAGTGCAATGAAATTGGAAATAAATGACAACAGGAACCCCAAGAACTCCAGAAATACATGGAAATTAAACAACACTCTTCTCAACAACCAGTTGAGATGAAAGTAAACAATAAATTAAACAATATCTTGAATTTAATGAAAATTCAAACACAACCTACCGGAATTTATGGGACGCAATGAAAGCAGTTGTTAGAGGGAAATTTATAACTCTGAACTCACACATTAAGAAAACAGAAAGGGAACAAATAAATACTCTCCAACTAAAAAGGAAAACTACAGCACTTTAATCGACTAGAAATAGAAGAGCAAACAAAATCCAAAGCCCAAAGATGGAAGGAAATTATAAAGATTAGAGCAGAAGTTCATTCAATTGAGACAAAGAAAACAATACACAGAATTAATGAATCAAAAGCTGGTTCTTTGAAAGATTAAATAAAATTGATAAGCCCCTAGCTAACCTCATCAAAAAGAGGAAAGAAAAGACTCAAATTCAAGCAATGAGGAATGAAAAGGGTGAAATTACTACAGACACAGCAGAGATTCAGAGGATCATAAATAACTACTTTGAGAATCTTTACTCTCACAGAATTGAAGACTCAGATGAACTGGACAAATTCTTAGAAAAGTACAAATTAACACAAACTCAATCAAGATATAACAACTCTCAATAACCCAATAACAGCCAATGAATTACAAAATGTAATAAAAAGCCTACCGACAAAAAAAAAGTCCGGGACCTGATGGATTCACTACTGAATTCTACAAGAAATTTATAGAAGACTTAATCCCAACACTCCTCGAACTCTTCAACGAAACTGAAAAGGAAGCAATCCTTCCAAAATCATTCCTAGAGGCAAGTATTACACTGATACCAAAACCAGAGAGAGATGCAACTAAAAAAGAAAACTACAGGCCAATTTCTCTGATGAACACAGATACAAAAATCCTCAATAAAATACTCACCACTAGACTACAACAAATCAACAAGAAGATTATACACCATGACCAGGTATGATTCATCCCAGGGATGCAAGGATGCTTCAATATACGCAAATCTATAAATGCAATACACTATATCAATAGAGTCAAAGCCAAAAATCACACCATCGTCTCAATTGATGCTGAAAAGGCTTTTGACAAAGTGCAACACTCATTCATGTTCAAAGTCCTACAGAAAGTTGGAATAGAGGGCCTCTACCTCAACCTGATAAAAGCCACCTACAATGATCCAACAGGTAACATAATTCTAAATGGGGAAAAAACTGGTCTTTTAGTTTCAAATGTGGCAGAAGACAAGGATATCCTCTATCACCAGTTCTATTCAATGTAGTTCTGGAATCATTAGCTACAGCCATTAGTGGAAGAAAGAGAAATAAAAGGAATAAGAATAGGTAAAGAAGAAGTAAAACTGTCACTATTTGCAGAAGACATGATAATCTACTTGGAAGACCCAAAAAATTCCACCAAGAAGCTACTAAAACTAATACACAAATTCAGTATCATAGCAGGTTACAAAGTCAACACACAAAAGTCAGTAGCATTCCTCTACACAGATAACAAACACACTGAGAGAGAAATTAGAGAAACAGTACCTTTTATGATAGCACCAAAGAAAATGAAATACTTGGGCATTAACCTAACTCAGGAAGTAAAAGACCTTTTCAGTGAAAAGTACAGTATTGTGAAAAAAGAGATCTTAGAAGATCTCAAAATGGAAAGATGTTCCCTGCTACTGGATACGAAGAACCAATATTGTGAAGATGGCCATACTCCCTAAATTGTTGTACAGATTTATTGCAATTCCTATCAAAATAGCATCAACATACCTCACAGACCTGGAAAAATCATTTCTAAAATTTATTTGGGACAAAAGAAGACTCAGAATTGCAAAGACAATCCTGAGCAACAAAGGTAAGGCAGGAGGGATTACAAGTCCTGACCTAAAGTTATAGTACAGAGCTACAGTAATAAAATCAGCATGATATTGGGGAAAAAAATAGACCTGAGGACCAATGGAATAGATTAGAAGATGCAGAAGCAAATACAAGCACACTCAGTCACCTTATCTTTGACAAAAGGGTCAAACACACTTACTGTAAGAAAGATAGCCTCTTTAACAAATGGCGTTGGAAAAACTGGCTCTCTATATGCTGAAAATTAAAACTTGACCCAAGTCTGTCGCCATGCACTAAACTAAAGTCAAAATGGACTAAAGATCTAAATATTAAAAGAGAAACAATAAATTTCCTGGGAGAGAAAGTGGGAGGAAATCTTGAAGACATCGGGTTAGGGAAAAAGTTCATAGACAAAAATCAAAATGCATGTTTAACACTTGAAAGCATCAACAAATGGGACCTCCTCCATCTGAAAAGATTTTGCACGTTAAAGGAAATTACGAACAGAGTGCAAAGACAACCCACTAATATTGAAAAGATTCTAACTAATAAGTATTCAGACAAAGGTCTCCCATCTAGGATCTACAAAGAACTAAAAACCTTTAGGATTCCAAAATTCAAAGATCCAATCCAGAAATGGGCATCTGAGATGAACACACACTTCTCAGAGAAAGAAATGCAGCAGTTCTATAAATATATGAAGAAATGCTCCACATCGCTAGCCATACGTGAAATTCAAATTATAACAACACTGAGATACCATCTCACTCTAGAAAGAATGGCTACCATAAACAAATCAACCAGCAGGAAATGTTGGAGAGGCTGTGGGGAAAGAGGAACCCTCCTCTGCTGGTGGTGGGAATGCGGATTGGTGCAACCATTATGGAAAGCAGTGTGGAGGATCCGTAAAAAACTAGAATGGAATTCCCATTCAATCCAGCTATCCCCCTACTGGGAATTTCCCCTGAAGAACTGAAAACATCATACCATAGTGATCCTTGTGCACCTATATTTATAGCAGCCCAACTTGTAATAGCCAAATCTTGGAAACAACCAAAATGCCCATCATTTGAAGAATGGTTGAAAAAGATGTAATATTTTTATACAATGGAATATTACACAGCTATAAAGAATGATAAGCTGGAAGACTTCATATATAAATGGATGTATATTGAACATACACTCATAAGTGAAACAAACCAGACCTACATGTGTAAATATAGTACAGTCTCCCTAATGTAAGAACTCTAGAGAAGAAATAAAAGCTTATGGGCATAACACAGCTCAATGTGTTATAGATTAAACAACAGAGTGACTGGAAACAGATAAGAGAGGAAACATAGCAGGAGGAAAACTATTGGTGCAGGCAGAGACTTCATGAACAAGATCCAAACTCCACAGGGCATACTACAAAGAATCAACAAATGAGATCTCATCTCATTAAAAAAAAGTTTTTGCACAGCAAAAGAAATTGCAACCAGAATGAAAAGGTAACCTACAGAGTGGGAAAAAGTTGTAGCCAGTTGTTCCTCGATAAAGGACTTACAGCAATATGGAGAATCCTCGATAAGCTAGGGTTTCAGCCCCCTTTGATTCAGCTATTCCTCTTTTAGGTATCCACCTAGAAGGACTGAAGCCATCACATCCCAGAAGTAAGTGTGCTCTCATGTTTATAGCATCACAATTTGTCATACCTAAATCTTGGAAGCAACCTCAATGTCCCGGACCTGCCAAATAGTTCAGTGGATTAAGGCTCCTGCAATCAGGCACAGGAGCTGGGGGTTTGATCCCTGGGCCTGCCATGCTGGCCCCATCCCTGGGGCACACTGAGATGGCATTTGAAACTGGGTGTGGTGACACATCCCTGTAATCTCAGCTCTTGGAGGGCTATAAACAGGTAGCTCACTATGAGTCCAACCTAGTAGTGAGATCCTGATCACCCTTAAAGGGACCCTTCCTCAAAAAAATTGTCTATCAGCTGACAGAAAGGATGTGATCTTTTTTATATGATAGAGTACCACATAGCCATTAAGAAGCAGAAACTCGAGACTTTTGCAGGTAAATGAATGCAACTCTAAAGCATATGTATAAGTGAAACAGATCAGACTCACATGTGTAAACATTGCATTGTGTCACTAGTGTGGGAAACTGAAAGAGTAAATAAGATCCCAAATGTGCAATGGATACCGTGAATTGGAATAAACTGTTCGAAAGAAAGACACTGGGGAGGGTGTAGGGGAAAAGAAACACACAAAAACACAAGAACACACGCAATATTTAAGACACTTATGTGACTAGTTGCCCTTAATTCATTGAAATATTTTTGAACTAATAATGTTTAGACAATATATCTTGCCTGTATATTGTACACTGAATACTATGTTAAAAACAATATGTTGCTTATTAATTATTGCTGCCTTCCTACTAGCCTGTTTTGAAACTTTTCTTTCTTTCTTTCTTTCTTTCTTCCTTCCTTCCTTCCTTCCTTCCTTCCTTCCTTTCTCTCTCTCTCTCTCTCTCTCTTTCTTTCTTTCTTTCTTTCTTTGTTTCCTTCTTCTCTCTCCCCCTTTCTTTCAAATAAAATGAATAAAACAGAAACTTAAATTTTTAGAAAACTAAAACACTTTAAGATCAAAGTATATAGAAAATAAATAATTTTGAGTGGTTCGTCTTCAGCTCACCAGGATACCTATTCACTCTTTGGAGTTTACTTACTCCAATACTTTAGTTGTCTAAAAGGGCAAATTGGTCTCGTGGTCTAGAGATTTTGATGGAGGCAATGTTGCCTGATAACGCCCAGGATTTCATTGCATTTGAAGTTTCCTGTACATATTAATGTGCAATTTCTCATAGGTTGAAATTCACTATTACATGTAAGACTCCAAGATCCTTTTCTCAGTGAGGTATGTGTTTGAAGTGTTCAACTAATAAAATAACACTTCCCCAACCCGTAGAGGTCACTGAAATATGAAAATTGGAGACTTCCTCACCCTGGTTTAAGTAATGGTCTTCCGGTTCATTCTTCAGAAAATCAGGATGTTAAGAATTTAAGCAATAAAACTGCCACTTGATATGTCGTTCAGAAAATTAGCAGATGGCAAAACAGTACTATTTCATGGTTACCACAGAAAATAGCCACTTTTTAAATATTAAAGCAATTTCTTACCATCTAAATCAGAAGAAAAAAAAGATGTTTCTGTGCTTTATTCATAAAATTGGGTGTCCTTACACATTTGAAGGGACTACTTTAGAATCAAAGGTGAAGTTTATTTTCTGTGCATAGACTATTGAAGGATGTTTACGTCCATGCCCACAGATACTTGCACAAGGAGCATGCACTTGAAAGTGCTGGGATTCTGGCATTCTGCAAAAGTTCTTGTGCAGAGTTCTAAAACTGCCCTGTCCTCTGGCATACAGAACCCTCTTTTGAGCAACAGCATTGATTTAGCTCCTTGCCCTCTGGCCAGCCTTCTGTAGATGTAAGCAAACTCTGCCTGTTTACTTTGTGCTAGGCATATAATCGTCTGCATCCAAGAATAGGACTGCTGACCCGGTTCGCTTACAAACTCCTTTATGTGTGTGGCACTCAGCTTGGAGTGACCCCAGATGAACCCTGCTCCAGACTTGTGCTGTGAGCCACATTTTCCCTTTGAGCCACTGGCTGACAAGATGTGTTCTGCCACAGTCCTCTCCTGGAGAGTTCAGGAAGCCATGGGACACCAAATTGGTATATAGATAGATAAATAGATAGGTAGATAGGTAGGTAGATAGATAGATAGATAGATAGATAGATAGATAGATAGATAGATATTAGGGAAGGGTCTAC
The DNA here is from genome assembly GCA_004027025.1 of Myocastor coypus. NCBI lineage: Eukaryota > Metazoa > Chordata > Mammalia > Rodentia > Myocastoridae > Myocastor > Myocastor coypus. Next base: position 18,766 of record PVJA010028290.1, on the reverse strand, counting down.
TGGGTGTTCAGGGTCTCACTATAGTTTGGACTCATAGTGATCTGCCTGTTTATAGCCTCATAAGAGCTGGCATTACAGGTGGATGCCACCACACCTGTCTCAATTGCCATCTCAAGGCCCCTGGGGGTGATGCAGGCATGGCAAGCCTGGGTATCACACCCCTAGCCCTGTGCCTGCTTGCAGGTGCTTTAATCCACTGAGTTATTTGGCCAGCCCCCAAATTGGGATTGGTCACCTCATATTTGGATTTTGAAAATAAAACACAATTATATCATTTTAAACCATGTTCAAATATAATTATATTTTATTCCTGCTTGATTGGGTTCTTGAGGTATCCATTAACCCCAAATAGGGCTGATGCGCTTTTCAGCCATACATCGGGGTCCTGTGCAGCTTTTGTGTTTGGCATTCTTTTGCTATAGTGCACTTTGACAAACCTCATTACAGGGGTATTGTGTCTGTGTCACACCTTCACTGAGGAAGGTCTTCACCTGCTGCTGTTAAGGAAACGGGTTCAAGGACAAAAAAAAAAAAAAAAAAAAAAAAAAAAAAACTGCCAGGAACAGCAGGTGGACATGCACCCACACTTCCTGCTTCTCCCCACTTCTGACGAGGAGAGCCTATCAGAACCACTGCAGATCCAGATTTTCCCCGGAGGTCACGGACGCACACAGCGTAGCCGAGGATCACGAAGAGCTTGGAAAGGAACCCCGTCTTTGTTTCTCTAAGTCAGCCTGGGGCTTGGGCTTCTCTCAAAGCCGACAGGAATCTCCTTTTCTTTACCAGCAATGAGGCGGGTTCCATAACAGCCGTTGCCGCAAAATTTATCGCCCTAAAGACATAACCTGCTTTTCAGCCACTGCAGTGTGAGGTAGGAGCTGTCTCACTGTGGGCCGTGCCAAAGGTGGCACATGCGAGGACTTTCTGAGCTTCCAGGGTGTCACTTCTCTCGAGGAAAGCAAAATCACTGTACCGTTATGATAAACTCACTCCGAAACCTTGCTCTGCGTTACCGGTTCCTGGAGTGGGCTTTGCCCCTGCCCCAGCTTTTTAAGGCTTTGCGGAGAATTCTGCCATCCAGAGAGTATGACCTGGACCCTGGTCTCGACTTTGCCAATACTAATTTCCATTAGGGTGACAATGTCTTCAGCAAGGAATATGAAATCTTAATGAGGAATTCTGTGGTCTAATTTCTCCAATAATATGTCAAAATACTAGCCAGAGAGCTGGGAAGTGTCGAGAACTCAGCAGCATACACACATTTTCTTAATGCATCTGTGCATTCATATTATTTCTCCAAACTAGCAAGACCTAGGTCTAGGTCATGAGGACATACATCATACAATCTGTTGGTGAAAATCAGCCCATATCTTGTCCTAGTGATTTATTATCACATAGATGCATAAAGGCAAAGAAGGAGAATGCATAACACAGTTATCATGTTATGAACCTTAACTCTTCGAAAGCGTGTTAGGCAAGATGTCTTAAATAAAAATGTGGCTATAAGTTCTTCTCTGCCAGCACACTAAGTACCCTGAGCATTTCCAGATTACCTGTATCTGAGGCTTCTGTCTGTGTGGATACTCTGAACTGGAACCTCCCTCTGTCCACACGGATTTTTCTGGTGATGTTTCCATAATGTAACTGTCATCTGGGAGAGGATGGGGACCAGTGACAAATCTTGTTTTTTGTCTTATTGGTACACGTGTGCAGTCCATAATGATCATACACCACACGTGGTGTTGGGGCACCCACACAACATGTATGGATTCTGTTTCCATGTCTGACTCTTTTCTTTCATCCTTCCTTCTTCCATCTTTTGGTCCCTTTTTTTTTTTCCCAAAAGACACAGCTCCCTATTTCTTATGATTTATTTTTTTATTTTTCTCTTCATGTATACTTTAGATTTCTCATATGCAAGAAACTCTGTCATGTTTAAGTCTGTGCCCCTGACTTATTTCCCTTAACGTGGTGGTCTCAAATGTGTCCATTTTCCTAAAAATGACCTCAGTCCATCGTTCTTTGTGGCAGAGTAGTACTCCATGGTGTATAACTACCATTTTTTTTAATCCATCTATCTGTCAGTGGACATGTAGGCTGCTTCCAGGATTTAGCTATTATGCTGCTAACAATGTGGGTCAAATGGACTTTCTAATTCTAGTTCTGTTGAGAAGCCCCTGCACTCATTTCCATAGTGGCTGTACTAGTTCCTGTCCCTCTTACCAATGTGGAAAGGTGCCTTTTGCCCCTGCAGCTTCTCCTATTGGTAAGTGTCACAAAGCACACAGTCCCACCAACGTGGTAAGGTGTGGTAGCACAAGAGCACTCTGGTTTCCTAGATCATCACAACGGGGTGTGACTACCCAACTGTCTTCTTCTCCCATCGGTTTGTGTCGTCAGAGTCTCCTGTCTTTGTTAACAGTGCTTGCTCGTGTTGCGTCCACCGCACAACTAAGCTACTTGTAACAAATGTGTCAGACACAAAGGCGTGGATTTTGCAGATGGTGGAATAGTTCAGTGGGATAATCTGCATAAGCAGATTCCTGTTTTCATAGAAAACATTTTAATTTAATGTTGGCTTTCACCATTAACTTACTGCACATCCCTAATTTTTTTTTTTATCTATTTCCCACCTTCATTTTAATTAAAATTGTACCATGATTAGGTATTAACCTCTCCCCAAGCAGACCCATGCTTGTCCTCCACTGTGCTACTTGGTACAGATTTTAGAATGTTATGACCTCCCTCAGATACATAGCTCTGCTGCCAGCTTCCACAGTGAGACACTGCTCAGGGGGCAGGAAAAGCAGACAGTTCAAGGTTAGCTTGCATTTCATTCACCTGAGAGGAAAGTATATCAGAGTATCTGCAGACCACACGTCTTCACCTGATTTATTTCCATAGTAGAAAAAACACATGGCCCTCCATATACATGTTTCTTATAGACACGTTCATTTGCTCAGCAGACAATTAGTGTTTTCTTTGCATGACAATCTTTCCATATAAGTTTTTTTAAAATTGTATTAATTTTAATGAGACAGAAATAACAGTAAGACAGTTTCAAAACAGGTCAGTAGGACAGTTACAATCATTAATACACTGCGAATTGTTGTCCATAGAAGTTGAAGTACCTCTAACCCAATACAAAGCACAACCAGTGCACCCGTTTCCTCATTCTGCGCATCAGGCTGGTGCTACTGTATCTAGGACAGTCTCCAGGCCTCAGAGGTCTCTGCAGTAGGTGCTGAGCCAAGGAAGAACGATGCCACTGGTCTGTGGGGTCTGACACAGCAGCAACCTATCACAAGGCCAGTTCAAACCAAAGGATGCTGAGAATGCCATGTTGGACAATAGTTTGCGTTTTGGTTCTTTTTGGCATTCATGTTAGGTAGACTTTTATTGGCTACTTGCCAGAAAGTAATCATCTTATTCGACATTTCTCCTTGTATTTAGGATTCTGAAAATTTTGTTCTTATTTCTAGTCACTCATTTGGTTTTTGTTGAGTTTCATTAATCAGTAAAAAGTAATAAACGATTGATCCTGCCACACGGGAAATAACAGGGAAATACAGTGAAGAAGCTTTAAAGGAACAAAGTCCTTGCCCTGGCAAGACGTAGAGAGAACACGTCAGGAGAAAGTGAGTCCTCCTACTATACCTGGAAGCAATAAGCCTGAGGTGGACTAGCACAGGGCGGGTGCTGGCACTTCCAGGGAGCACACTATCTTCTGATCTCTGTAGGGGGTGTGCTTTCTGACTTAATAGAGAGAGACTGCAGCACACCGCTTCAGGCAGGTCGCTGCTTGGATTTGAATAGCTTGTTATTTATCTTCTGCCAGTCCATAGGATAGAACTACGGCTCTCAAATTTTAATGTGTGTCAGACTGCGTGGGACATTTATTAAACCCAGAGTGCCAAGTTTATCCCTAGAGATCCTGATCCAGAATAAAACCCCAGAACTTGCTTTCTGACAAATGTTCAGGGGGTGCTGTTGCTGGTGGTCGAGGGGCTAAATACTGAGAAATTTGTGGGTAGCATATACCAATAATTTAATGTACTTAGAGCCTTAAAAGGTACTGGATGTCTATTTGCTCCCAGACAGCTGACCCTGCTGCCATCTTAATGTAGGTAGCACTTAAGGTATGAATCGCCTTTGAAAAAAGGACTGTTCACAGGACAGTAAAATCTGCGCAAGACAAGCACACATACAGGAAGCCTGAGTCTGAAGTAAGGAAACTCGCGTTGCAGTTTTTTTTCACTTTTCTGTCCTCAGCGGCTCAGTATAATGAGTTACCGTGAGAATCTCAGTTTTCTCCCCGTGAAACTGAAACATTTGTCTCTCAGAGTTTATAAACAGCAAAGCAACCTCTATAAAGGTAGAAGAGTTTGATCATTATTATTGAGCTTGTCATCCATTTCAGGGTGACTGACAGCCTCCCGCATGCAGATTCACACAGCAGCTATGTTTTCCTGGATGGCCTTGGTCAGCAGATTGATTAACAAGGTGAGACTTAATTCTTTAGTATATGTCTTGTAAAACATGGACACATTTCCTGGAAGAACTGTATTGTTCACATGGAGCCGGGTAGGTAGCTCAGAGGTGTGAGTGCCTTCCTGGCAAGCACAAGGTCCTGAGTTTGATCGCTGGTACCAAACCAACAAACACATGTCAGAGCAGAGTAAATTAAATTAATTGAGTATAAATCAACAAATATGTGGTCAGTATCTACTCCATGTCAGGCTCTGTGGCAACTATTTCCTGCCCATAATTTATTTCAAATACTAAGCAGCCCAGGTAACTGCTTTACCCAGTTGTGATCCTCAACAGCAGCAACACACACGCATGCATGCATGCACGCACATACACACGCACACGCACACACGCACACACGCACACCATGCTATATAGCTCATCTAGACAAAGACTACAGCAGTTCACAGCAGTTAGTGGATGTTACCTTTGAGGAGAAGAACAGAGGTGAAGGAAACCTCTGACCTTGTACATTTCTGCGCAGTTCCTATCTTACAGCATGTTCATTCATGTTGAAATTTTATACCTAACATCATTGGAAAACAGGTGCTAATGTTACCTATGCCATCAGGAAACCGATGGAGCTTCCTTCCTTGGAAGGTGATGTTCTCTCACAATGACAGACCTGCATTTCCTTCCGCATTATCAACATACGATGGACCCTGAGCTCCCTGTTGTTGCTACACGGAATACCCATCCGGGCGGTAGAGTTCTCAGAACCACTGCCCCTTCGCTCGGCCCTGGCGCCCAGGGTCCTGCGCTCCGCATCAGAATGCGTGCTGCTGGGCTCCACGCGTATTCTCGGCAGCTAGCCAAGGCAGTGTCTAATCAGGGACCCCTCTCCCGCAGGCTTCCCTCCTGCTGTACTCCCCACTGATTTTCTTTTTCTTTTTTTTTTGCCTTTTTTTGAGACAGGGTCTCAGTATGCAGTTCAGGCTGGCCTTGAGCTCACTTTTGTAGCTCAGGCTGGTCTCGAACTTGCACAAATCCTCCTGCCTCAGCCTCCCGGGTGCTGGGATTACAGACATGTGCCACCATGCCCGGCTCTCCCCACTGATTTTCAGGGAGGCGATTCCGCAGGCAGCACAGAGGCGCTCACTCCTCATCAGTCCCCTTGGTTTCTTTCTGAAATCCGCGGGAAGAGAGCTGAACACCAACCCCTGCCTCCGATGCAGCTTTCGAAACCTCAGGCGCTTGGTTCACAGCCCACTCTGCGCAGAAGCCAGGGCCGGGCCCCAGGCAGGTGGAGGGGGCGACATGGAGAGCGTGGCCCATGTGCCAGTGTCGTCAAGCCTAGAACCGCAAGGCAGAAAGAGAGCAGTCTAAGTGCAAGCAGAAGGCCCGGAAAAGCCTAGAGATGGAGCCATGCCATGCGGCAAAGACAAGGAGAGCAACTTGGAAGAATCTAACCTAATTGGTGTGACTATGGTGTGAAATGGAAAAGACACCCAGTACTTCTAGAGGCACCTTTGCAACAGGGCGCCATTCCCCGGAGGGATGTGTAGGACATTGAACAACCTCTCCCTGGCCGGCCAGGGACGCCTCACTACGTGATCAGATTTCAATGACCGTCTGGCTGGCCGGCTGCTTTCTAGGCCAAGCTACTCAAAGGGGAAAATCTCCTCCTTTTTAAAAGTAGTTGTGTAACGACTGGTTTATTGCCTAAACTTTATAAACCTATTGAGTTTAAAAAAAAAAAAAAAAAGAGTAGAAATCTTTTTTAAAAAAAAGCAAGGTGGTGAATAGAATCTGGTGCTGAAATGCATTTAGTATTGTCTTAGAAAAACCTAGGATGTTCCCAGAGTCCATCCTGGCTTTGAAGTCAGCGCTTTTTGCAGTCCTGTGTATTCCGGCCTTCTCACTGTTCAGTCTTTCTTTTTTATGGGATTCTCAACAGATCCCTTCTTTTCCTTTTGCTTTCTTCCCCACATTGGCGTCTGCACTTTTTCTCTCTGAAGATGCGCTGCTTAATTGTCAGCGTAGGAACCTTCACAGGTCCCTTTCTTCTGTTCCCACGTGACACTTCAATAAGAAAGGAAGAAACAGGGAAGGGGACTTGCGGAGAAGCTGCTCAGGATGGAGAGTAGAATGCTGCCCACAGGCAGGGCATCTTTCCAGTCCGAGAAAATCGCCGACCTTGCTTTCTTTCCTGTGACCTCTCCTCTCCACGCTGGTGGTTCTGTGGCTGTGGCTGTGACAGCAGGCAAGGTAGGCACTAACTCTGGACAAGCCTGGTCCTGTGACAGTGACCTAGAGCCTAGCACAAGAAGAGAAATGGCACAAATGAACTAATCTGATAAAGAATTCCAATGCCATTTGCACTTAAGTTTAAATCTCAACATCAAATAGTCATTCTTTGAGTTTAAATCACACCTCTTCTGGACAGTCTTGCTTGGCAAACCAAAATGAGATAAATTCTTCTCTACTCCCTCAGTTCTTAGAGATGACCTTCAACTGGACAGGGACACGCCACAGGTCTCCTCTGTGTCTCGGCCATTTCATACATGTCATGCCATGGCAGCATTTTCAAATTGTTTTGAATGCAATAAAAATTTAATTACTGTAGTGGTAACTATAGTACATGGTCATCTGCAGACACTGAAGCCCCTCAGTGCATAACATGATTGCCATGGTGAAGCAAGTGGCAAAGTCCTCATCTCTTAGCACTAGGCGCACTGCACAAAATGTCACATACGGGCCCATCGTAGGTGTCTCGTGGTGGACATGTTGCCAAGCAAGCCCAGACACTCTGAGAGCACCACTTCCTTTGCCTCATGCTGTTGCCACTATCTGAGATCACGCGGTTTCTCTCACACGTTCCTGTCCACTATGTGCCATGCTGCATGCTGCCAAATCACCCAGGAGGAGAGAGGCAGCGCTTAGCGACCTTGCAACTGCTTTCTAAAGGCCTAGAGAACTGAAGAGTGCTACTGATTCTGACTGTGAATACGAGGACCTGCAATCCTTAAGTCTCGATGTGGCTTATGAGATCAGACCTTCCGGAAAGAACTTAGGCCAGGGAGGTGTTGATACAGAAAGATGGGGAAAGGCCCAGGAACAAACAAGCCACAGACTTGGAGGCAAAAGTTAGGAATGCTTTTTTAAAAGAGCACAGTACAACTTCTGAAAGACAAATCTATGAAGAGTCCAGCTCATCCTGTGGTGCTGTCCTCATCTGGTCGGTGTCCCCTACTGGTGTGTGGTCAAGCTGGTCTTTGTAGCTAGGCTGGGCACTGGGCAACACAGCTTGCACACTTGCCCACCATAGAGAGCTGGCCATCTTTCTTGTGATCTGAAGTCCTTCCTTCTTTATCTCCTTGGGTAATGTACATGGTAGGGGCAAACCCCAAGGACAACACACTCGCACGCTCATTTCTGTTTGTGCTACACATTAAATATAGACGTGCAAATCTGTGCAATGCACTAACAACATGCTGCCCGAGCTCTAAGTCTTGGGGCTACTCATCTCACAGGAAGAGGCATACACAAGAGAGGAGAAGGCTTAACAGTAACCTCAAATTTTATTAATTTCCAAATGATATTTTGGGATGTGTTCATGCACAGAAATACTTGATAGCAGTCAGACAAGTAGATTATAGCTCCTTCTATCAACATTGATACATCAAAATATATTGAATAAAAAAGTAAAAACACATTGTATATGCAATTCTTTGTAAAAGTCTACAAAATAATATATGCGTAAATATATTTCTAATGGGTAAAAGGCCTTGATTTAGTAATGTCTTCACTCCTTTAGACAAAGAGAGCGAATAAAATTGAGGAATACATAGATCCATAAATTATCTGTGATGTTTAATTTATTTTTAAAAATTAAGTAAAAATATTGCATAGCATGAAGGTAGGTAGCAGAGCATTACGTCACTTCCCACACTTGGTGTGTGCTTAATTTATTGAAATAATAAAGTGGTCTAAAAAAGCAAAGAAGAAGACTGGGGAGAGAGGTCAGTGGTCTAATTGCCTGCCTAGCAAGCACAGGGATCCCGGTTCAGTCCCTAGCACTGCATGCTGGCCTGACTCTGGATTACCACGTACACCATGGGGGCCATGGAAACCGGGCATGGTGGCATGTGCCTGCAAGCCCAGCAACTGGGAGGCTGAGATACAAGGATCACTATGAGTTTGAGCTGTGTAGCAAGACCCTGTGCTAAATAAATAAATAAATTTAAAAAGAAAAGGCAACCAAGAGCCCAACAAGAAAGAAAAAAAAAATATTTGCAAAAGATGAGCCAAAAGTTATTGGCATTGTAATAAGATTGACAAAAGGGGAGGGAGTGAAGGGGGAGAGCAGATGGTATGGCCAAGGTGGGCAGGAGGAGCGCGAGGAGCAGGCGGGGCCTGGCCGTGGTCTGAGGGAGGGTGATAACGACTGAGGATGGGCAGTCATGCCAGCCCAGCACCAGGGGCTTCTGTGGCCAGGGCAACAAAATGGGAGAAAGCTACCACAGCCTCTGGCTGCCGGAAGAAAGCTGCTGCAGGTGTGTCCCTAGAAAGTAAGCCTGTGCAAATGTCACAAGGTCCCTTGCTAAGATTGCTAAGGACGTGCTGGGAGCTAAGGGTATTGTCTTTCTAAGACAGGGAAAATGAATATTCTTGGGAATTGCTACCCACATGAGTGCCTTCTGTGGCCTGTGCACATCTAGCTCAGACCAGGGAGAAGAAAAACAGGTGCCCTGCTACTGGCACATCCTTCATCCTTAAGTAATATAGTGACCAAGGTAGGAGGAGAAAGAAGCAAAGCATGACGGGGAAGCAGAGACTACGAAATCTCTCTGAGAGCTGTCCAGATGGCCCAGGGGACTAAAGCACCTACTTAGGCAGAGCACAGGGACTAGGGTTCAGTCCCCATCGTGCTGTGCCAGCCCTACCCCCAGGGGTGTGCTGAGACAGCGACTGAGACTGGGGGTGGTGGCACGCGCCTGTCATCCCAGCACTTTGGGACATTGAAAACAGGAGGATCATTACGCATCCCATCTATGTGGTGAGACCCTGTAGACCCTGTCCTAAATGCATGAAAAAAGGAAAGGAAGAAATCTCTCTGACCAGAATCAAGTCCGTCACTGAGGAAACACCGAGATAGGCACCTGAGCTGCAGATTCTGTGAGCTAAACGTCACCACCATGCTTGCCTCTGACTTTTCTAACGTGCCTCCAAGAGGTTAGATCTGATTCTGCATGGCTTGCCCTCCTGCTTTGCGTGTCTCCTGTTAATTGACTCCACACTGTTTTGGAACAACGAAGTCTTTTCTAAGATGGTTAGTGTTTTTAAAACAAATGCATAAAATTTGCATAATTTAAGACCATCTATATCTGTCTTTGGAAATCTTAAAAATGTGACTAAAAATTCTTGTAGATAACTTGCAAAAAATATGCTCTTAAGGGAAATTATTGAGCTTGTCTGTCCTAGATTATATTTTTTAATTTTTTAAATCATTTATTTATTCATTTATTTAGTATGGGGTCTTGCTTCGCAGCTTGAACTTGTAGCGATCCTCCTGTCTCAGCCTCCCCAATGCAGGGATTACAGGCATGTGCCACCAGGCACGGTGTGCCCAGGCTTCCGGGACCAGCATAGCACATGATGCAGGGGCCCATGAGCTTGCCAAGCAGATGTTTAGACTGCTGAACTATCTCTCCCACCAATGTCGCATATCATTTAGCTAGAGCTGTTTTCCCTCAGTTTTATACCCATGTTCCACATGATGGTGATCAGTTCCTTTTAAAGTCTACTTTTAAATTATCTTGCTTTAATTTCCTGAAGCTCAGATTTGTCCCAAGTAGCTGACAGGACATTTGCTTGTACCAAGTCTTCAAATTTGACACCATCCTGTCTCCTGATAGATGAGCTCGTACGTAGGCAGAGATGTGCCTGGAAAGCTGAGATCGGGTGGATAAGGAGCGAAACCTTTTCCTATTTTCTATCCCAGTGGAAACCAGCACGTTCCATTTTTTACATTAAAACATAGAACATACTTGTGATGCACGATAACGCTTATGCCTAGGACTAATGAGATAACAAGTCAAATGGCTCTTTTAAACTGAGTGCTCATTGCAGAAATCAAAGGACTTTTTGTCATCCTCATAGTTTAATTCCCATATAATAGGGCTACTTTCACAAAAGATACTTTATTTTATTTTATTTTTTAGTGTATTTGGACAGGGTCTACGGGGTCTCACTACACAGATTGGACTCACAGTGATTCTCCTGTTTCCAGCCTCCCAAGTGCCGGCATTATAGACATGTGCCACCGTGCCCAGTCTCAATTGTGGTCTCAGAGCTAGGGTCAGCAAGGCACACTGGGGTGTGAACCCTGGTTCTTCTGTCTGTCTGAGCAGGCACTTTAATCTACTGAGCTGCCTGACCAGCTTGAGAAGGTGCTTTAGACTTTTTTTTTTTTTTAATGTATTTGGTACAGGGTCTCACCACACAGCTCAGACTCATAGTAATCTTCCTGGCTCAGCCTCTTTAGCATTGGGATGACAGGCAGGGGCCACCACACCGGGTCTCGGTGGCCAGCACAGCACGCCCTGGGTGAGGGCCCCACATAGTATGCAGTGCTGGGGGTCCAACCCTGGTCCCTGTGCTTGCCTAAGCAAGTGCTTAGTCCACTGAGCTATCTCACTGGCCCTACATGAGACTTTTTAAAATGTAAAGTATAGACCCCATTTTTTAAATAAACCTCTCCCACTACTAGGAAAGTTCTATTTTGCCCTACATTTTCTCTTTAGGTCATGCTGGAGAGAAAACTTACTCCAGAACAACTACTGCTTCCCAGGGCTTGGCAAATGACTTAGAGGCATGTTCTCTGTGCTGTGTAACCTTCCGTCCTCAGAGCTCCTTACCAGTAACTTCTGTCACCTCCTTACATGGCACAGCAAACCGCACTTCCACGACCCTGATTGCCCACAAAGTGGCCAACGCTGGCCAGTATTCCCGTGCTTCGGAGTCGGGGTGAGCAGAACGTGGCTGAGATCCTAGCTTCCCAGGCTCAGTATTGAGTGCCTACGTAGAAATAAATCTCCAACCGGAAGAATTTTATTTGGGAATAATATATTGTTGGTATTGTTCCAGATGAGGGTGGCCTCTACTATGTCCAAAGCACAAAGGGAAAAAGTTGAGGCTTTCCTGGAAAGGAGAAAAACTGCAATAAGTTGCTTCAAAAAACAACTCACTGATGCTGGGAATATCTTTTGTTTCAGCTGTGGCAACAGTTGCTAGGTAAAATATGTAATCTTAAAGTCGTAATAGCCCATTGTGTTCCGGATGTCAGGCACTAGCACCATTTCAGGACAGCATGTCAGACAAGTAGTCTCACATAAGTGGCTAGCTGCCCTTGAGCTGTTAACTCTCTTTGTCTCCTTAATAAGCTACGGTTTGGGAAAATGTCTTTTGATGATTCCAGTTACTGGCGAATGGTGCCCTCCAGTCTTCCCATCCTGACCTTCGCCGGGTCCATTTGCTGGGCGTTGGAACACGACTGCATTTTGCAGTCGATGCTTTTCACAGTTGCATTTTCTGGGGGTGGAGACAGGATCGAGCCAGGGGCCTCAGCCTGTCTTCTCTGAATGTCCTCTTCCTCTTTGGATCCCAGGCTCTACACCTTTTGTTCTCCCTGAGTGTGCTCAGATATCAGAGGGCTCCTTTGCCTGCTCACACAGGAAGTGTAGTTTCCTAAGAATGAACTTGCTCTCTGAGTGGAGGTGAGGGACTAGGCCCGCTGGCTTCCTCAGCTTCCTGGTGCTGACAGGAGCTTCCTCCTTTCTTTGCCCTTTCCCCTCCCGCCTCGCTTCTCTCGTTTTCTTACTGGTTTCTTCTGGAATTTCTGGTACAACTTGCTACCAGAATCCTCATCTCTGGTTCTGTTTCAGCAGAACCCAGCTAAAGGTAGGAAAGCGTTATAAATTCTAAACTTAGTTTTCTAAAAATATGCATGACGTTAAAATAGTGGCTACTTTTAGAATAAAGATTGGGATTAAATGAGGAAACTCAGGTCATGTGTCCCCATCTTTGACGTGATGTAGTTACTCACAACAACACAATCGTTACAATCTGCTTCTCTGGCTAAAATTGATCAGAACATGCAAGAAGCCAAAAATTAAGAGAAATGTCCCTTTTCAAGGTCGGAAAGCCATATGCCACCAGCAAGGCCCAAGAACGTTGGCTTCCTGGTGAGAGGGCAAAGCACTGCGACCGCCTTGGAATGGTCTCCCTAGGACGGTGCCGGCGGGCCTATGCAAGTTCACCACCAAGAGCCCCGCAGCCTTGTGGCTTTTCTTCTGTGGCCTTTCAGTAGCAGAGAGTGAGAGAGCCTGGACTATTAGCAGATGTTGCTACTGTTCAACAGTAAAAGGACAGTTCCACTACAGAAAGAAAAGTCGAAATATAAAGTATTTGTTCCAAAAGTTCATTGCAAAGAGCTCCTGCAAAGGTTAGATGCTGTACTAGTAGAGCAGGACTAAGAGCTTGCCCTCCTTGTTTGGCTCACCAAATGGCCTACGTGAGAAACATAGCCCTGAGCCGCAGTTACAAGCAGAGATTGATATTCCAAAGTTGTGCCCACCCAGCTGTAGAGCTCCTGTGGGGTACACAAAGCTGAAGGGGACGGGGCAGCGCTTTAATTGAATGGTAATTTTGAGCCTCTTCTGCTAAAAGCTACCTTAATGATAAACGAATGGTATGGAAAGTCTACAGAATTTGAATGATGTCGCCTGAAACAACTGCTAGTTTACCAACAATGAGTTTTAAGCAGCTGTCTGACTCAGCTGTACTATGCTAAGTGTTCCATAGTTGCCAAAATTGTAAATACATGAAAGTTTGTCAAGAGTTCCTTTGCTTCTCGATGAGTGATTTACTGAACTCTAGCAAGGTCTTAAATCCACAGAGGGGCAAACGTGATTGATGGGAGGGGCTGACCTACACTTTGTGGATCTTTGGAATCTAAATTATGTCGTTATTAATAACCTGGAAAGTTTTCATTATGGCCGCAGTGGGAAGCCAGAGCTCACCCTTCACTTTAGCTGTTTCACTGGTGTTCTCCCTTGCAAGCTCTTGATTCGGCTGAAATACCAGCAGCGACCTGGCTGCTGTCATCACATGACCAGGGTCTGAGTCACGTCACCCCATAGCCAAATTCACACTATGCAAAATTGAATTCCAGGGTGGAGCTTGTTTCCTAAATTAATTGTTTAGGACTGCATCATTTCTAAGAAAATCCCTGCACACAAATCTTTCTCAGGAAAAGTCCACCATCTTGTTGAACTTAGAAAGACTAAACAGACTTGGGAACCCAGGGCAGGTGAGTGCAGAGCAAAACAGGACCAAACCCAAATGCTAGTGACGAGTTCCTCGAGGTTTCCGTCAACAGTGAGGGCCACAGCTGGAGAAGATGCGTGAGCTGTGCACGCCTGAAGGCCTTGCACTCCCCCCTTCTCCAGGGCTGCTGTCCTGGCGCAGCTCACAAGTGCAGAGTCCTTCCCTGGCAGCCTAGACACTGGGTGCCTTCCTGAGAAGGAGGCTGGGAAGGGACATAAATGCAGCTTCCTCTGTCACAGCGGCATGGGGCCTAATCAACTCCTACTGGCACATCGGCTTCTTTTCCATCCGGATCTATTTTTCTCTTCCCTACCTACTTTTTCCTGGAACTTCCTAATAAATCATTTTCACAAAAGTCCTATTTCTTGTGTCTATTTGGGTGGAACACAATCTACGATGAAGACCACTGAAAAGAATCGTGGCTGTTAGGAGCAGAAAGGAGCGGTGAATGCTTCATGCGAGGAGGGGAGAACGTAATGAAAAAGGCGTGGAGCCATCGCGCTGTGAGTGTGGGAAAGACAGATGCTTTCTTACCAGGAGTGGGGGCACAGACTTGGACGCACGGAACAACAGGCAGAAACGTGTTTGTCAAGGCACAAGGAAGAAAGTGGGAAAAATGGATTTGAAGTAACAGAATGAGAAACCGCTAGAGTTCTCTAGCAAGAGAAAAACATGAGGAAGACTTTTTTCAGACGACGTTTCACCTAACAGTTTCAGAACACTGTAAACTTTTTTGGTGGGGAGGGGAGCTGAGGGGAGAATTCTACAGTCAAATATCCAATTCTACCATGTGTGTCATCTGCCTACTGGTGATCATTGAGTGACTTTGAGCCTGTGACAGTTTTGCCCAAGCATCAGTTCAGTTTTTATTTTTGCTTCCAAATGTTTCCCCATTGCCTATGACCCTTCGAGTCCAAGAGTGAGAGATCCGTCAGTAGAGATCTTCTCAGCCTTAGCAAGCCTGCCATGTGCAGCCCATTTGCCTGTGGTTTGTGTTCAAGGACTTGTTTTTATTACATAGTGTGAACCTGGTGGGCCTGTAAAGCGTGGGAGCTGTTGTTTTCAGAAGCTCAATAGATATAGGGACTGGATAAACAGCAAGAGCTCTGTTGAGGAGGAAAGCAGGCTGGCGGCCAGAGAAATGTAAGGAAGAGAACCAGAGAGCATCTCAAAAAGGTATTGCAAGTGAAAGTGGTAAGGCAGGGTTTTTTGTATTTTTTTTCAGTCTGAATTTCCTAGCTTCATTATAGTGGCATAATGGCATGAGTGACAAACATTGAATGGTCTAGTGGTACAAATTTTCTCAGATTTCAGGGGTTGATATGGACAACAGGAAATTGGACAGCATGCTGAAGTTGAAAACCTTAAAATCATGAAATATGAGCAACTCGGTCCAATTGGCTATAATATCTAATACCAAAACCATGAAAGGATAATTTTATTGAATTTGAACATTAAAATGTAAGAACATAAGTGGTTTTCTTTTGTTGATTTTTTTCAAGCTTGTCTGTATCTCTGTCCTATGTTTAGGACAGGTAAAAATTAGATGCTTTTATATCATTCCTGGGTGGGCAAGGAAATCCTTTTAAATTAAAATTTGAAACTCCAGTATTCGTATGAAATACCTGGAAATCATGTTTAACTTGAGGTTGTACTAAGTAGATCAGATGGAGCCTGCATCTCTGCCTGTTCTCGCCAGATTATATCAGGGCCACATTGTCACATGCTTTGTGGTTGGCTAGCTCAGGTACTCAGCACACCTCCATTCTGTTTGTACACCCCCATCTCTTTGTCCTCTCCCAGTTTACAAGAGATTTGATCTCTCTGCCCTCTAGAATCTATATTTTATTTCACTCTGTGACTCATCTATACTTTGGGCTTCTTGTACAAGAGAAATCATATGATTTTTAAAAGATGTGCCTGGTCTGGGGCATTCCACATTACCGCTTGAAGGGGCATCTGCTTCCCCACAAATTTGTGGGTGGCACGAGTTTACTGGCTTAGAAGCCATGCTTGGAACCAGAGAGGTCCGGCTGATGGTGAGCTGCCTGCCGCTAACTTAAAATTGCAGTAGAATCTGTTTTTGTCCTGGGACATCTTCATCACAGCGCTGTCTGTTTTGTTTGCCTCCATTACTGGTTCTTCGCGTTGCTGTCCACTGAAAGCTGAGCATACAAGCGAATCAGGAATGACTGATGTGAAGCGCTTGGTAAAGGAACTCTCAATAATACACCAAACCCCATGGGAGGATAAATATATATATATATATATATAATATATCAGGATCTCACCACTAGATCAGATATCAGATTCATAGTGATCCGCCTGTTTACAGCCTCCCGAGAGCTGGGATTACAGGCACACACCATGATGCCTGGTTTCAATTGCTATGTCTCAGGGCGCCCCGGAGGCCAAGTAGCATGACAGGCCTGGGGATTCTCCCCAGCCCCTGAGCCTGCTTGTAGGCACTTTAATCCGCTGAACTATTTGACCAGCCCTGAAGATATATGTTTAACATCTTTTATTTTAAGTTCTTTGTTGGGGGGTGCTGGGGAGATAGCTCCGAGGCACAAGTGCCTGCTGGGCAAGTGCAAGGTCGTGAGTTCGAACCCTGGTCCCACAAAAAAAAAAAAAAAAAAAAAAAAAAAAAAAAAAAAAGTTCTTCGTTGGTTCATTGTATCCATGTGGGCTGAGAGAAGTGGTTAAGATATCTTAATAGCAAAGTCACCTCAAGGCAGCTGATTCTGTTTATTCCTCACAGAATCTTTCTTTGTTATGTTTTGTTATTTCACTTGACTTCATCCTCAAATGAAGCTTTCCAAAAACGTTCGCTCCACTCTTGGACCAATGCCTTCTTAGATCTAAAAGCAGAGGCTGTGTCCAAGGAGTAATCAGAAGAAGGAGAAGCCACTTGTGTTCAGGACACGATGTCCAAATGAGAAATGCTCATTTTTGTATCTGTCTCTACTTCTTTGTAGAAACAAATGCAACAAGATGCAAAGACATCTTTGACATCCTCTTGGTCCCTGAAGTAATAGTGAAACTATAAGCTGTCCTGTTTGTTTCTCGTGAGATGATCCTAATTGTTATCTCTGGCCATTTTCACCTAGAGATCCACCTGAAAATTAATAAGGATGCAGCAAAAGCAACTGCTCATTTTTAAAGTCTCCTGTCACTGCAGGATGTTACTCATAAAACAAGTTCTCATTTTACTTTTAAAATATGGCTGTGTCATTAATATATGCAGGATGTTTTTCAAAAGACTTACAAGTAGACGTTGTACTACATTATTAACCAGCCGTGGCTTCCTCTACGGAATAAAGAATTAAAATGTTAATGGGCAATCCGTGGCTCAGGAGTTAGAAAACATCCTTCTTTCTCACACTGACTGAGTGTGCACTCAGTTCTTTTTAATGGCACGACCCAGGTAATTAATTAGATTTGCATCAACCAAGTGAGTGATACACATTGTCTTTGTCACTCTAGAGAAGGGGCAGGAAAATAAACAACTCTTGATACCTCCGGAGTCTCAGGCACTGTACATGGTGCTGTGCTGAGGCATTCCATCACATACTTGGGTCTAGGTTTCCACATTAAAAACAAAAATATTGCCCAGTGTGATAGTTCAGTGGACTAACTGCCTGCCTAGGCAAACACAGGAACTGGGGTTTGACACTCGGTCCCACATAGCATGCCGGCCCCACCCCAAGCTGCACTGAGTAGGCCGCAGAGCCCACGCATGGTGGTGCACACGTGCAATCCTGGTGCTGTAGAGGCTGAGACAGGAGGATCAGTGTAAGTCTGAGCTGCCTAGTGAGAGTCAGTACCAAATACATAGAAAAAGAAGGAAATGTATTGTAGAATATCTTAAAATAGTCACAGTAAACTATATTTTAGAAGTCTAGTTCAAGAATTACAACTTATTGTGAGAAGAAATTGTAACTGATACCCACGTCTGAGGAGCGGAACAGATGTGAAACTCTGCGCATGCTCGAATCCTGTACATAAAATGGCATGGCACATCACACGCGTGCATCCTGCACACACCTACCTACATGTCCTTATTATCTCGAAATGACTTAAAATACTTGACATAATGTGCCACTTAAGCATCTGTCATCCTACTTTTAGGGAATAATGGTTAAAAACAAGACTAAGTCCATGCACACTCAGTAGAGATGCAAATGTTACTCCGGATAGTTTCTACCTGCAGTCGCCTCCATCAGCAGGCAGAGCCTCACCGTCTTTCCTTTTCTGAGGCCATTGCCAGTGGATCTAAGGACTTGGGGCTGATGGAATGCTCTTCTTTTACCATTTTTTTTAAACCAAAAGACAGGTGATGGAGGCCCACAGAACCTCCCTTTAACTGGAAGCATCTTTCGTGCTTGACTTCGCTCTATAATTCCTCTACTCAAACAGTTTGTGTGAGAGTTGCTCAGTGTGACAAATGGCCTAATAAAAGATTCTGAAAGACCAGGTAAATGGAAAGGAGATGGTTTCACCTAAGATGAAGAAGTTATCTGTTGTGGAAATACATGGAAAGCAAATGAGTACTCGAAGAAAGCAAAACCCTCAGAAAAAGCAAATAAAAAGGAGAATATGAAAACTGTGTCTGAAGTTTTGTGAGCCAAAGAGCTTATGAACAAAGAGCCAGCATACAGGTATTTCTGCGAGCTCTCCCTAGAAATGTCTGCACCTCTAGGAAGCCAGAGAGCTCTGGCTGTTTCCCGCGTTGCTGTCGGTTTTTCCAGCGGAATACCATCACACTGCTGCCTTTGGTCCTGAGCACTCACGGTCTTTTTTCTCCTAATTTTTCAGCAAATCTACACTGCTTTTCTCTTTTTCAATTTTACCAAAATATACACAGGCTAAAATGAGTTCAATCATGGGTGGTTTGCGACTGTAT
>PVJA010028289.1:0-19694 GCA_004027025.1 Myocastor coypus | reverse complement strand
ACCAAGAGAAAGAAATAGGACCTAAAAATTATATAGTCTATGACTCTACTTACACTGTAAAAAATGTAAAACTATAGGGACAGAAAATAAGTAAATGATTGCCAGAAGTGGCCACTAGGGATCTGTCTGGACAGTGGAAATGTTCTACCTTAACTGTGTTGTGGCGGTTATACGACTATATACTTGTAAAACTCATCAGATGATAGACTTAAAAAGCATGAAAGATGGATCTTTTTTAAAAAATTTATTTACTTATTTTTCTTGTTTCAGAACTTTTGTTTGTTTATTTATTTTTGTGGCTGGCTCAGCCTGCCCTGAGAGCAGGGCTGGTGCAGCATGTGGTGCCAGGGATCGAACCGCGGTCCCTGCAGCCACCTGCAGGTGCTTTAGACCACTGAGCCATCCTGCTGGGCCCCATGGATCTTGATTAACCTGACTTTAACGAAACAGCTTCTCAACAGACTGAATGCTCCTGATTGTTCTTGTATGCTCACTGCTAAACTGGCAGGAAATCTAACAGTAGAAGTATAGTGATGATGAATACTAAGGACTATGCCAAATGTGAACCTGAGATGTAGCACTGACACAGGCGTCACATTGCACAGGCACACAGCTACTTCCAGAGCATGCCAAAACAAGCATTAAAAATGAAACAGCAAGGGAAGTTAAAGCAATAATGTGCCACAAGTCTGATTAGACTTCTGTCAAAACTTGCTTTTAAATATATTATATGAAGGGGCCAGCGAGTTAGCTTAGCGGTGTAAAGTGCCTGCTTAGGCGAGCTTAGGCAACTGCAGGGACCAAGGTTCAATCCCCAGCACCACATGCTGCACCAGCCCCACCCCAAGGGCAGGCTGAGCTGGCCATAACATACATATATACATACATACATACATACATACATACATACATATGAAAATTAAGAAAAAACATACTCTACACATGAGGGTTTTGTTTCAGGTGGCTCTTTTTGGCAGTACTAGGCATTAAACTCAGGATTTTTGCACTGAGCTACATCCTACCTGTCTGTCCCCCTGTTCATTTAAGAATATAAGACAGTGCCTCCCTAAATTGCCCAGATTGTATTTTAACTTGCAGTTTCTTTGCCTTGGTCTTTCAAAGTGCTAGCATTACAAGTTTGTACCACTACACCTGGCTTCTAGGTTGCTTTCAAAGTAATTCTAACAGCATACAAAACAAAAATTACAAAAGTACTCAGCAATTACCCAAAGAACAACTCAATAGTGAACCAAGTTGGTCAATAATAATCACAAATATCACCTAACCCTTGTATTTTTGACTGAATACAACACTTTTTTTCTCCAATGTCCCTTACTAGAGCATATATTGACAGAGGACACAACCGTAATCTTTTAACAAATCTGCTAGTTCAGCACACCTGTAAACCCAGCATTCGGGAGACTGAGGCAAGAGGATCATGCCAAGTTTGACATCAGCCTGGTCTACAAAGTGCACTCAAGATCAGGCTGAACTGTACCCACAGCAAGACAACACCACCAAAAAAGAACTGAGGAAGCCCCCCAGGGAAGAGGTTTGCTTCGAGTGCAAGGGTAGCCTGGTCTACATAATGAGTTCAGGAGCAGCCTGTTGAACTACATAGTGAGACCATGTCTCAATGACCTCCCCCCCAAAAAGGTACAAAAAACAAATCTGCTAAGGCTGCTTGTAGCTTCAGTTTGTAAATTATGTCCTCTCTGATCCAATATAAGATTTATTCTCCGAGTAAAGATTAATGATCAAAACTAACCAAATTGTTTTGCCTGTTGCTTTCTTCAGAGTGGTAAAAAAGCAGGCTAACAACCTGATCAGAAACATATTTCTACAAAACAACCACTAGAAGTCAGGTGTGGTGGTGAATGCCTGTAATCCCAGCACTTAGAAGGCTGAGGCAGGAAGACTGATGTGAGTTTGAGACCAGCCTCAGCTACAAAGTGAGCTCACAACAATCTGAACTGTATAAGCAGACTGTTTCAAAAAAAGAACCCCGCCACTCCCCCCAGTAAATCAAAAAAGGTCACATAAAGACCCAATGACACATGCCTACACCCCTATCTATGAAGAAGGTTCATTTAAGACCAATAGTTCAAGATCAGCCAAAGCAACATACAAGCTGTCTCAAAAGAATTAAAGAAATGCACAGGCTTACCTAGTCTGAGATTTTCTGTCACTCACTCTTAATTTCCTAATTCTTCTCAAGCTGAAAAACATATACCCTATACTATTTACAGGGTTAAAGAACATTTACTAATATACATTAATGTACTAAACTAAGTGGATGCTTAGAATAAGTTTTTTTTTTTTTTTTTAAGATTTATTTTATTTTATTTATGTTATGGCCAGCTCAGCCTGCCCTAGGTATGGGGCTGGTGCAGCATGTGGTGCTGGAATCGAACCTTGGACCCTGTGGTTGCCTAAGCTTGCCTAAGCAGGTGCTTTAGACCACTGAGCTCTCTCACTTGCCCCTAGAATAAGGTTTACACAGATTAAATAAACCAATAGCTATTCAGCAAGCAAGTGGCATTCTTAAGATTAAAACCAAGACATTTGATACCACTGGGTTACAATGAAAAGCAGGAAAACACTCAAGAGCAAGGAAGCTTACTCTAAAAGAAGACATTTTCTTGCCAGCAATTACCTCATAACACTTATAATGAAAAATAAAAGGGCAGCTAAGTTCCTTTACAACTTATTTGCTAGACGTTTTACAGAACACGACTAACAATTAGACTGGTGGAGCACTTTTCAACCTAGTGCTGAAGTTGAGTTGGATCCTTGGGCTGAGTCAAGGATCTCCTCAATGGAATCTCTACTATAAGATGTCACACTCCCTAACAAGGCTGTTCCTGGAATTTTTTAAAGATCCACATGAAAAACCCCGTGATTCCTTTTATGGACTCGCAGGTTGTGAGCGCTTCCGAGCCAACCTCGCCCAGCCGCGGGGTCCCGGGAGCGGCTCGGGGCTCACCCCGCCGCGCAGCCGCCAGTTCCGTCCCACGGGAGGCACACGGCCACAAGAGGCTCGGCCCTCCCCGCCAGCGACTCTCTTCGGAGCAGTTAAGCAGCAAGGGAGGGCCAGCAAGGTCCCGAGGTGGGCGTCGTTGGGAGCGACTGTCACCTAAACTTAGTTCAGGAGCGTTTTGTGGAAAGAAGCAGCGCGTCTGTAAGCTGGCTCCGTCGAATGCTGCCCACCGCGGCGACCTGACCCACGCCCGACCCGACAACCCCGCGCCCGGCGTGGGGCAGCGGCGACACAGTGTCCCCTGCAGGGCGCGAGGCCCGCCCGGTCACCCGCAGTTAGCCCCGCAGCTACGCTACTCACGTTTTCGGTGTCTCGTTCATTCACCGTGGGCAAGGGGGTCCTCGTGGACATCTTAGTGCGCCTCGATTCTGCACGTCGCGAGGGCGAAATCGGAAGCGCCCGGCGCTGGGCGGCCGGCGGGCTGCGGGCCTCGCTCTAGATCCCCGGCCTGGCCCGGGCCGCGCCCCCGCGGGTTCCGGGGCTCATTCTCCCCCTGTCCCGGCGGCCGCGGCAGGGAGCCCGGCGGGGCGGGGCGGGGCGGGGCGGCGGCGGGGGCGGCCGGCGTCCCCGCGCCTCAGGATGCCCCGCGGGCCGAACCCTTGCGCGGGCCGCCGCCGCACAGCCCGCAGGTCACAGACCTAGCCCCGGGGCCTCCACTCAGCTCCGCCGGCAACAGCCGGAGAGCTGGAGGCACAGGACGTTGAGGACGTGGAGTGCGAGACAGGCGGCCGCGGGCTGAAGGCGCTGATCATGGAGAGGGCCGCGGGGGAGGTGCCTGCCCTCGGCTGTTTTCCCTACTCTGGCTCGCTTTCCGTCTCGCCTCCGCCCTGCCCAACGCAGCCGCTGCCGCCGCTCCCCGGCACCTCAGCGCCTCACGGACCCAAGATGGCCGTCCCTCAGCTTCCTTCGCCGCCTCCGGCTGCCGGAAGTGACAGCATCGCCGCTCCCGGGGTTCCGCCAATTACGGCGACCCTAGAAGCCGCCAGGCTGCTGTTGCTAGGGGCGACTGGATCCTGTCTGGCCGGAGGGGCGGGCCTGAGGGCCTGAAGGGTTGGCTGGGTCTGGTACCCTGCCTCAAGGCAGCGGGTTCCCACGGGTATGTTGGCGTCTAGGGCCGAGCTGCGAAATGCCTGGGGCGGCGAGCTGAGCCCGGGGACGGCTTAACTGCACAGATCACAGATGCGGGAGGCTGGATTACAGACGGAGCGCCTGCTGAGTGCGAAAATCGAGGCTGCATCCCCAGGGCCGCGCTGTTCGGGCACGAGCCTCACGGGCGATGCTAACTAAGCCGGGTCTTCGGGAAGGAGCCGAGCTCCTGAGTCGCAAAGCGTGACCCAGCCACCAAGCTTTCAGTCCATCATCCCACCCGGGGCTGCAGGGGCTCCGCATCCTGAGCAGCAGTAACATCTTGACCTTGAAGTTGTGGGGATCGGAGGGCGTAGACCCCAGCCCGCTAAACGCCGTCTGAATGAGGGTGGAATGAGAGTGGTGCTGAGGGGACAGGAAAGCACTCTAAAGGGATTTGTAACTGGAGAGCTGGAACCTTCCCGGGTGTCAGACGGGGCCTAGCTCCTCTGGGCTAGAGATGCTGCTCACCTTCCCTGGACGGAATCCATAGGCGCAGGGCTACGGGGACTGAGGCCAACTAGGTGTGTCCTGGCGGGCGCGCCGCATGCATCCTCCTGTCAATATCAGTGTGAACACATCGCGCGACCCGAAGTCTGCTAACTTGGCCAGAGCACCCCGTGTTGGTTAGCCAGAGAGCGGGTGGCTCCATTGCGTTTTGGCTGCTTTGGTACTGATCACCCTGGTAGTAGATGACTGTCCATTCTCCACTTGCAGCTACTGTTCCTCCTCGGCTTTCCTGGCCCCACAGCGTCCTAACTCCCTTGCTACTTGTCTGGGCCATTTCTTGCTTCATGAAGCAGACACCTTTAACTGCCAGACACCCAAAACAAAAACACCAGCTACTGATGTACAGCCAGAGCTTCTTGCTCATCCAGGCAGAGGGCCACTGCAGCGACCCAGATGGCTCCTGTTTCATATGTTGCTCTTGGTCCCAGGTGCGGGCACAGGCCTCCAACCCCAACATTTAGGAAGCTGAGATTGGAGAGCCAGGGATTTGAAGCCAGCCTGGGCTAGAACGCAAGGCCAGGTGTCTCAAGAAAACAAAAATAAAATGTTACTATTTCCTCCTAGAATCAGAGAGTGGAATTGCCACAAATTAAATGTGTGGTCCACATTGTTGCACTGAAATGTAGGTGATGTTAGAGTGCAAGACAGTGGGATCATCAGGCCCACCCAGGGCCCAGATCCAGGAAAGCTTTCTGGAGGACAGCGTGTTTATGTGGAGACCAAGAGCTGGTGGAAAGGACAGTCGAGGCAGAAACATGGTGCAGAGGGGCATTGGGCTGGACAACAACCGATGGGTTCCGGTAAGGGTCAAGCGTGCACGTGGGAGAGTGAGGCTAGAGAAAGCACACAGAGCGGCCCCAGTTTTGCCACCATCCTGGGAAGTTGGGAAGGCACCTCGAAAAGTGCGCCACCTTCAGGTGGGAGCTGGAAGCACGTGAGCAAACCACGCATACAGCATTGACCAGTAAGTAGCTAGAGGACTAGGATTTCCCCATGGGCTTCTCGTAAAGCCTCATCTGAGTCGCTGAAGACCAAAAGATAGAAAATGAAGGGGCCCAGCGGGATGGCTCAGTGGTCTAAAGCGCCTGCTTGGGAAAGCTTGGGCGGCTTCAGGGACCGCGGTTCGATCCCCGGCACCACATGCTGCGCCAGCCCTACCGTCAGGGCGCGGGCTGAGCCAGCCATAAAAATGAGTGAATAAGCAAATAAAGGTTATGAAACAAGAAAAACATAAATAAATAAAATAAAAAATTCTTTAAAAAAAAAAAGAAAATGAAGAGCATCGCACTTATTCAAGAGCTGGTGTCTGTAAGGTTAGAATTGAGGAAATACTTTGAGCTTTTTGTTTCACTTGCTTCAGTTGACATCAGGGCAGCCAGCCATCGTGGGTGGTGCATGTGGGTCATCCTAGCACTGAGGGAGGCTGAGGCAGGAGGATCAATGTGCGTTCAGCCTGAGCAACACAGTGAAACCCTGTCTCAAAAAGAGAAGGGGAATAGAAGTGCCACCTTCCAGTCATTAGAATACAATAAACAGCCGGGCGTGGTGGCGCACGCCTGTAATCCCAGCACTCGGGAGGCTGAGGCAGGAGGATTAGTGCGAGTTCGAGACCAGCCTGGGCTACAAAAATGAGCTCAAGGCCAGCCTGAACTGCATAGCAAGACCCTGTCTCAAATAAATAAATAAATAAATACACATACATACATACATACATACATACAATAAACGGGGCTGGGGAGATAGCTCCGAGGCACAAGTGCCTGCTGGGCAAGTGCAAGGTCGTGAGTTCGAACCCTGGTCCCACCAAAAAAAAAAAAAAAAAACAATAAACAGAAAGTGGTAAGTTGGCACAAATGTGCCAACATTCATAGAAATTGGAACCTTATGCACTGCCCCAGGAATGTAAAATGTGACAGCCACTCAGGAGAACAGTATGTAAACTTGAAATAATTAAAAATAAAATTACTGTGTGATCCAGCAATTCCACTTCTGGTAGCTACTCGGAAGGGAAGGCAGGGTGATGGCATCTGGGCGGAGTTGTGGCACTTCTAGTCCCAGCTACCTGGGAGGCTGAGGCTGGAAGACCTCTCGTTTTAGCTGCCCTCCTCCTCTGCTGGTTCTTTTCCTTCAAAGTGTTCACTGAGTGCCTACTTGTGGGGAGCACTGGGGTAGGAGCTGGATCAGGACAGGCACCTCCCGAGTGTTACAGAGCACACACAAGACAAAACTGATGATACTTCAGGACACAGGAACAACAGAAGGATTTAATTGGTGATAGTGGCCAAGCTCTCAGTTCAGCTTCAATTTCACTCTTGTTTTTTCTTTTGGTAATAGATACACAGTGAAGATTCAGTGGAAAGGGATATATAGTTTTTAACTGCTCTCTCTACCCTTTAGCTTTTTTTTTTTTTTTTTCTTTTGAGACAGGCTCTCACTATGCAGTCCAGGCTGGCTTCAAGCTAGCAGTGATGCTCCTGCCTCAGCCTCCTGAGCCTGGAGTTGCAGGCCTACACCAACATTGTGGGCCAAACTTTATTTTTCCAAACACCATTAAGAGTGAAAAAAGCAACCTGGGGGAGGTCATAGATCATAAGAATTTAGCTCTATCCTGCATAAAGAATGTCTACAATTTGCTAAGAGCAATAACCTAGAGGAGCCATAAGCAAATGATAAAAACCAAGTATGCTTCTCCCTGCTAACTTGAAGCAAAATGCATGCCCAGGGTGGTCAGGTCAAGATTCAGGAACTAGCAGATTCATTTGGGAGAGCTCAGCTTCTAGCTCCAGCTCTGTGGCACTCTCCCCTGGTGGGAGGAAGAGGGCAGCCCTGGTGACCTTCTCACCTTCCTGGGTTATCACTCACTGTGCACCTGATGTAAAACCAGTAATGCTGTTGAGCATCTGTAAGAATATCCAGATCTCTGGAATTGCCCTCAGAGTACATTGTCTATCAGAGCAGAGAATGAGGCACATGCTCACCAAGAAATGGTGGTAGCAAAAAATAAAAAATAAAAAAAAAATAAAAAAAAATAAAAAAAAAAAGAAATGGTGGTAGCAAAAGGAATGACTGCTGGAGTGTCACATGAGGAGGCCAAAGGATTTCAGGACAGTGGCACTGCATCTAGCTTAAAAAAAAAAATTTCATTGGGTCGGCGAGATGGCTCAGTGGTCTAAAGTACCTGCCTGCTTAGGGAACGTTTAGGCAACCCCAAGGACCATGGTTCAATCCCCGCAGCCCCAACCCCAGGGCAGGTTGAGCCGGCCATAACACAAATAAATACAGTTTAAAAAGCTAAAATAAAATTAGAGGACTGGGGAGATAGCTCTATGTCACAAGTGCCTCCCTGGCAAGTGCAAGTGCAAGGTCGTGAGCTTGAACCCCAGTCCCACAAATAAATAAATAAATAAATAAATAAATAAATAAATAAATAAATAAAAATCATTTTCTTTTTATTTTATTTTTGCAGTACTAAGAATGGAACCCGGGGCTTGTGCATACTAAGCACGTGTTCCACATCTATGCGGCATCTCTAGTGTTCATCTGGGAGCTCTATTTTGAGGATTTTCATTTCATTACTGGAGACAGAACTCAGGGCCTTATAGCTGCTAGGCAGCACACTGTCTCTAAGCTCCAGCCTGAGCCCTAATTTTAGCTTCTTTGTTGTTTCTTTATTGTTTATTGAGACAAGGTCTTCTTCTGTAGTTCAGGGTGGCCTCCAAGTTACTGTGTAGCCCAGGGTGGCCTAGAACTGCCTCAGCCTCCTGAGTGCTAAGATTATAGGTTTGCACTGCCAAGCCTAGCCCTCTTGCCTGTTTTTGGTTTTATTTTTATTTTTATTTTTTTTTAAGAATTTTTTATTTTATTTATTTATTTATTTATTTTCTTGTTTCAGAACCTTTGTTTATTCATTCATTTTTATGGCCAGCTCAGCCCACCCCGAGGGCAGGGCTGGTGCAGCATGTGGTGCCGGGGATCGAACCGCTGTCCCTGAAGCCGCCCAAGCTTCCCCAAGCAAGCACTTTAGACCACTGAGCCATCCCGCCAGGCCCCATTTTGTTTTTGTTTTTAAACAGGGTCTTATTGTGTAGTTCAAGTTGGGCTTGAACTCATTATGTAGCCTACCCTAGGCTGGCCTCTAACTTGCAACAATCCTTCCGCCTCAGCCTCCCAACTGCTGGGACTATAGACATATACCACTATGCCTGGCTTGCCTGTTTTTATTTTGTTATTTTTGGGGGGAGTACTGAGATTGAAACTCAGAACCTCATACTTGCCAGGCAGGTGCTGCACCACTGAGCTGTATCTCTGGCCCTGCCCATTTTTAAATAATTGTTTTCTTGCCGTATATTTTGAATATTAGCCTCATATCTGATGTGTGATTTACAGACAGTGCAGGTTCCAATCTCAAGATCTTCAACAGCTATCTCTGCCCCAGCTCAAACCCTGGGGTCATTATGCATTATCCAGCCTGTAACACTGAAGGAGCTAATTCTCTCAAGGCCACCAGCTGGAATTGGCCTCTTTGTTTTTTGTTTTTTCCTGGTACCAGGCATCAAACTCATGACTTCACGCTTGTGCAGTGCCTCAGAGTTATGTCCCTGGCTTGAAGGGACCTCTTCAACAAGGTGGCTAAACTATGCTTCAGTTCTTATTGGACATTGCCATTGTTGTTAAAGAAAAGCAGTCAGGGTCGTGGTACACACCTGTAATCCAAGCACTCAAGAGGCTGAGGCAGGAGGATCTCAGCAAATTCAAGGCCAGCCTGGGTTATAGAGTGAGTTCAAGGCCAGCCTGGACTTTGGAGAGAGACCCTGCCTTAAGCACATAAAACAAAAAAACCAAAAAAGAAACAAAACAAAGCAGTCAAGGCTTCACTAGGCAGTGGATCTGATGTCCTGTCTTACTTTGGAGACACTGGGAATGGAGTATAGAGCTTTGGATGGATTAGGGGAGGCTCCACCACTGGGCTAAGTCCTCAACCTGGAAAGGCTGCAGTCTGGGAGTCAGTGCACAGGGGCACAATCAGCGGCAGCCCAGCTCCTCCCTCCTCACCAGGGTGGTATGGAGGATGCTGATGGGAAGCCAAGTCGGGAGGTGAGGTCCCACCTACCTGGGCACTGACTGGCCCTGGGGCATTGCCCAAGCTCCTTCCTTCCTCCCCTACCCTCTGTGCAGAGTGATGCTGAGCCTTTTCCCGGCACAGGTCCCTGTCACCACTGCCTCTGGCAATGACCAGGGCCAGCGTGATTTCAGGCCCAGGTCTCAAGCAAGTGCCTTGACCTTACAGGGTGGTGGCTCAGGAGCTGGGGAGGCTGTCAGAACACGATTTCATCTATGTCTGCGAGTGACCTCAGACGTGAGCTGTCCGGGCAGCCTCTGAGTCACCCCAGTCCCACCTCAATGCCTCAGGGGTGGGGGGGGGCAATGGACTCAAAGCTTCCTTTGACAGGGATAGGGTAGGGATGAGTTGGCATGACAATGAGTAACTGATAGGCCTGAGCCAGCCTCACAGACACTGTGGGTCTCAAAACAAGTTCCCCAACTTAATCAAGGCAAACAAACCGAGATAGAGCACACGAACAACAACACAGACCCAACCTCTCAGAACAGAAAACAACTTCCAAGACATTCTTTTTTTTTTTTTTTTTCTTTCAGATACAGGGTCTATGCAGCTTGATCTTGCAGTGATCTTCCTGTTGCAGATTCCCCCGCACTGGAATTACAAGCTTGCACCACCACGCCCAGTTTCGGGCATGCAGTACTGAGAATAGAACTCAGGAGCTTAGGCTTACTAGGCAGGCAATCAGACCTCCAAGCTATCTTGCTGGTCGCCTATTTCTGTGAGCAGGTGTGCTTTCCTTCTTTATGCTGGGTATCATCCCAGCACTTGGGAGACTGAAGCAAAAAGATCACCATGAGTGCAAGATCACCCCAGAATACATAACATGCATTTCTACACAACAACAATTGTTTTTCTTTGTTGCAATGGTGGGAATTGATTCCATGGAGCACTGAGCTACATCCCCAGGTTTGTCTTTATTTTAAAGCAAGATCTTACTAAATTACCTAGTGTGGCCTTGAACTTGCACCCTCCTGCCTCAGTCTGCTGCGTAGCCAGGTTACAAGCATGTGCCACTGTACCTGCCTTGGAAGACTCAAGAAGACAGCACTGCTCTCCAAGTTGACCCATGCATTCAGGGCAAGCCTTCTCCAAATCCTACTTGATGCCTTTGTGGATACTGCCAGATGCCACAAGCCTCTTGTGTGATCAGGGGCTCAGATCAATGAAGCACCCTGAAAAACAAAAGCAGAGCTGATATGCTTGCCCTCAGCTCGAAGCTCTGGTACTAGGACAGTGGCTCTGCTCTAATAGGTGGGCACTGCCAAGACCTCACCCACATGGCAGGGTCAGTGACAGCCAGATGGGTATGGGAAGGGACTCTAGGGTGTACAGATCACACACACACACACACACACACACACACACACACACACATTAATCTGCCATGTACCAAAGATGGAGAAGTGAGACCTAAAATTACATAATGCTCAGAAACTATACAGGGGCCTGGTGTGGTGGCTCCTGTCTATAATCCTAGCACTCGTGAGGCTGAGATGGGAGGATTTCTGTGGTTACCAGGCCAGCTGGGCTAACAGTGAGTCCAAGTCAGCCTGAACTGTGTAGTAAGACCCTGTCTCAAAAAAAAAAAAAAAAAAAAAAAAGGCTGGCCAGATAGCTCAGTGGTCTAAAGGGCCTGCTTAGGCAATCACAGGGACAGCGGTTCAATCCCCGGCACCACATGCTGTACCAGCCCCACCCCCAGGGGAGGCTGAGCCAGCTATAACATAAGTAAATAAAGAAAGAAAGTTAAAAAAATTGATTCCTAGTATCAAACAAACAAAACCACACAGGGAATGCTTTCTGAGACAAGACACCCAAACACTAGCAGCGGCAGCAGCAAGATGGAGCAGGCATCATTAGAATGAGTAATGGAGTGCCTCATAGAAAACTCAAAGAAGCAAGAAACAGCCAGGTGTCAGCACACACCATAGTATGGACCTTGGACCATAGTGTTGGGTAGAATAAATCTACCTGCCTCAGAGGCTCACAGGTAGATCACAAGTTGCCTGTGCAACTTAGCAGTGGCCACCTCAAAACCAAAAGGACTGGGGATTTGGCACATTGTTCCCTAAATTCTTTCCCAGTGCCAGTGAGTGGAGAGAAGCTGCACAATGAAAAATTTTGTGGGTCATGTATCTGTGACTTCTATCTAGGATATATATAGAACTCTTACAAGTCAGTAATTAAAAAAATACTAAAACATAAACATAAACATGGATGAAAGCCAGGTATGGTTGTGCACACCTGCAATCCTGACACTTGGGAGGCTGAGGCAGGAGGATCAATGAAAGTCCAAGGCCAGCGTGGACTACACAGCAAGACACTGTCTCAAAAAAAAAAAAAAAAAAAAATTGGATGGAGGATCTGAATGGACACTTGTGGAAAAGAAGATGTTCTATGTCTTCAGCCTCAGGGAAATGCAAATGTAAACCACAGGGAGATGTTACTTCATGCCTGGTAGGACGGGAGTTAAAAAGACACAAGAAGTGCTGAGCCAAATGTGGACACACTGCTAGGTGCTGTTGGCATGGGGGACAGACAGACAGACAGACACACACACACACACACACACACACACACAGAGACAAGAAGAGAGACAGACAGAGACAGAGAGACAGGAACAGGGATGGAGACAGAGACAGAGAGATCTGCACAGCAAGAGAAACAGAAAGCTCGCACCCAGTGCCCAATGCAGCGAATGGAACTGCCAGACCCACAGAGCAAGAGCAAACCCCAGCGTTCCTGGGGCTCTGGGAGCTCTGGGGGCTCTGGGAGCACTGGGGCAGGTTCCGCAAGCCTGTGCTCTCTCTGGTTTCTTGCCTCGCACCATCCCAAGGGGAAGTGGAGAGTTAAGTTGAGACTTCCGTGGAATTCACACAGCAAGACTCACACTCCAGGATGACCAAGAAGAATGCCTTCCCAGTAGAGCAGGGAACGACCCA
Organism: Myocastor coypus; assembly: GCA_004027025.1. Taxonomy (NCBI): domain Eukaryota; kingdom Metazoa; phylum Chordata; class Mammalia; order Rodentia; family Myocastoridae; genus Myocastor; species Myocastor coypus. The sequence continues at coordinate 6,955 of PVJA010028289.1, read as the reverse complement.
CAGAAGACGGACCCGCACAGCATCCAGCCGGAGCCCAGAAAAGGCAAGCAGAGGAAAGAAGGAACCTGCAATTTAGAAGTGTACAGATAAATAAAAATCTCCAATGATTACAGTAAGCAAAATTGAATGAACTTTATCACTTAGATGATTGAGACTGGGACTGTTATTAGAGTTTTACAAATGATCCATTTTTTAAAAATTTTATTTATTTATTTTCTTATTTCAGAACTCTTGTTTGTTTATTCACTCATTTTCATGGCCAGCTCAGCCCACCCCAAGGGCAGGGCTGGCGAAGCATGTGGTGCCGGGGATCGAACCTTGGTCCCTGAAGCCGCCCAAGCTTTCCCAAGCAGGGGCTTTAGACCACTGAGCCATCCCACCAGGCCCCACAAATGATCCATTGTTAAAAGGAAAAAGGGAAAACAAAGCTTATGCAAATAAGCACAGGAAGAAGGATTGCAGGGAGGGGAGGGGAATGGGAAAAAAAACTGATCAAGTTATATCACAGACAAGGGCTGGGGAGATAGCTCTGTGGCACAAGTGCCTGCCTGGAAAGTGCAAGGTTGTGAGTTTGAACCCTGGTCCTAGAAAAAAAAAAGCTATATCACAGACAGGCACAAATTACCTAGGATGAATGTACTCATTATGTATAGCTGAAATGGACCAATACATTTAATTTAATTTTATTTTTTTATTTTTATTTTTATTTATTTATTTATTTTTTTGTCTTTTTGAGACAGGGTCTTGCTATGCAGTTCAGGCTGGCCTTGAGCTCACTTCCGTAGCCCAGGCTGGTCTCGAACTCGCAGCAATCCTCCTGCCTCAGCCTCCTGAATGCTGGGATTACAGGCGTGCGCCACCACGCCCGGCTCCAATACATTTAATTTTAAAAAATAATTAAAATATAATTTTATTTCCCACCAGCTGGGTGTGGTGGCCCACACCTGTAATCCCAGGGCAGGACAGGCAGGAGGGCGAAGAATTCAAGGCCAGCTTTAGGTGTGCAATGAGATCATGTCTGCAAAAACAAAACAAGCCAGGTGGGGTCTGTGAGCCTGTGATCCTAGCCCTCGGGAGGCTGAGGCAGGAGGATTGCCAAATCCAAGTCCAGCCTGAGCTATACAGCAAGACCGTGTCCCAAAAGAAAAAAAAAAAAAAAAAATTAACCATGCCAGGAACAAGTATCACCTAGTCCGCATTTTCTGAGCACAGAGAAGTAAAAGAGCCAGTAAAAAGATAAATAAAAGGTTTGGAAAACACACATTCATGTTCCCATGGATAATTTATAGGCCAAAGAATTGAAGAAAAATAGAAAACTAAGTGATAAATTTTGCTTATCCAAACTTTTGGATATACAAAAAGCAAGTTTTAGAGAGATAAGTATACACATGTAAATGAGAAAAAGAAAAACTAAAAATTAATGAATTCTATATATTATGTAGTTAGAAAAATAACTCAGCACACTTCAAGTGGAAAGGACAGAATGAAAGGAGAGTAATGGAGCAGGTAAATCAAGACCCACAGACAGCCGGGCATGGTGGCACATGCCTGTAATCCCACCACTTGGGAGGCTGAGGCAGGAGGATCAGTGCGAGTTCGAGACCAGCCTGGGCTACAAAAGTGAGCTTAAGGCCAGCCTCAACTGCATAACAAGACCCTGTCTCAAAAAAGACAAAAAAAAAAAAAAAAAAAAAAAAAAAAAAAAAAAAGACACACAGAGCCAGGAAATGGGCTCACCAAGAACAAAGCATGACTAACAATTAGAAAACACAGAGAGCAAGCACGAACGTTCAGTGGTTTTAAAAATAAAGGGATAGATTTTAAAAGACCTTTGTACCAATGAATTTGAAAGCTTTTACAAATATCCAGTTCCTAGAGACCTAAGGCATCACAATAATCCAAGAAGACACAGCAAAAAGGTAGCTCTGTAACTATTAAAGGGATCAAAGCAAGGTTGTTCCCATTTAGGAAATCTAAAATAACACGTGGACACCTTAGTAGAATCAGGAAGTGAGTTCAGTGAGGGCACTGTACATAAGATAAAATAAAAAAAAATAATTTCTGTGGGAAGAGCAATGGACCTTGGGACCATAGTGTTGGATGGAAAAGATCAGACACAAGTTTAAATTTTTAAAAAATTTTCTTTCTAGGCCCGGCCGGCAGGATGGTTCAGTGGTCTAAAGCGCCTGCTTAGGAAAGCTTAGGCGGCTGCAGGGACCGCGGTTCGATGTCCGGCACCACAGGCTGTGCCAGCCCTGCCCTCAGGGCAGGCTGACCAGCCACAAAAATAAATAAATACACAAACAAAAGTTTAAAAAAAAAATTTTTTTTTCTTTCTATGCTGTAGACATAGAAGACTAGGAAGGAACATTTGTTTGTTCTGATATTTTACTTTTGTTTTTGTTCTTTGGGTTTTTTCAGACAAAGTCTCACTGTGGAGTCCAGATGGCCTCTGATTTAGCGATTGTCTGCCTCAGTTTCCTGAGCGCTAGGATTACAAGTACACACAGTTATACTCCATTTAGAAAGCGAAATTTTATTATAATTTGAATGTGAAAATTGTCCAAGGGACAGTAGGTGACACTCAGGTGACCAACATGAGTGGTACCTGCTTTACACTAAAGGGAGCACTGCAGAGTGGGGGAACAAGCTTCAAATAAATGATTATAGAATTATTTTGCTTTATTTTATTCTTGTGGAGACAGGGTCTCACAATGCAGTTTACACTGGCCTTGTGCTTGCTTTTATAGTCCTCAGGCTGGTCTAGAACTCACAGAGATCCTCCTGGCTCAATCTCCCCAGGGCTGGGATTATAAGCATGTATCACCATGCGCAGTTGAAAGAACAGTTTATTCTTATAGGGGAAAGATAGAAGAAATTTGGCATCTACTTCACATAATACACAAAAATTAACTGGAGACATAAATGCACAAGTCAAAATAGAAAGCTTATAGAATACAAAAATAAAAGATTCTTTCCCATAACAGAGTAGGGCTTATTTATTTATGTTGAGGAAGGGTCTCATTGTGCAGCCCATGCTGGCCTTGAAATCCTGTGTGTCTCAGGCTTCCCCCTAACTCAAGTGGATCCTCCTGCCTCAGCCTTCCAAGGGCTGGGATTACAGGCTTGTGCCTGGCAGGGCTCACTTCTTAAACAGATATAGAAATAACCCAAAGGAAGACTGATCAATTTGGTTATGGTAAAATTAAGAACTTCTGTCCTGCCGGGCGTGGTGGCTCACGCCTGTAATCCCAGCACTTGGGAGGCTGAGGCAGGAGGATCGCTGCGAGTTCGAGACCAGCCTGGGCTACAAAAGTGAGCTCAAAGCCAGCCTGAACTGCACAGTGAGACCCTGTCTCAAAAAGCCAAAAAAAAAGAAAGAACTTCTGTCCATCAACAGACACCATTCAGAAAGGAATCAAACAAGAGCTGAGCAAATATCCTAGCGAAAATATTTGCCACATACATAACTGACAGAGGTTCGTATTCAGAATATGAAAACAACTATGAAAAATCCAACAACCCAAGAGCAAAACAAGAAAAAAACTGAAGAGACATTTCACAAAGAACATACCAAATGAGCAATAAGAAATCCTTAAAGATGCCTAATTTGGTGAGGTCTAATGGCCCACATGTATCATCCCACACTTGGGAGGCTGAGGCAGGAGAGTTGCTGTGATTTCCAGGCCAGCCTGAACTGCATAGTGAGACCCCGTCTTAAAAAAAAAAAAAAAGTTGCTTAATTTTGTCAGCAATGAGGAAAATGCAAATTATATTCACTTCAGCTACACTGAAAATACAAAGTGCAGGAGAAAACTTGAAGATGTTTCTATGAACATAATTCTGAAAGGAATAGCTCTGCATCTGGGGTCAATGAAGAATTCCTGTAAAATCCTAAGCACAGTAAGCATCCCTATGTGGATGTTTCAGAAGACTCTAGAACACTGAAGGTAAGGTGTTTTTTTTGTTGTTGTTGTTGTTTCTTGTTTTGTTTTGTTTTTTTTTTTTCTTTTTGAGTCAGGGTCTCGCTATACAGTTCAGGCTGGCATTGAGTTCACTTTTGTGGCTCAGGCTGGTTTCGAACTCACACCTATCCTCCTGCCTCAGCCTCCCAAGTGCTGGGATTACAGGCATGCACCACCACACCTGGCCGAAGGTAAGTTATCATATGGACAGATATGTCTTTCCATTTCTCCTGAGTGAATTCCCAGGTGCCAGTGCACCCCTCACTTGGTCACTCTGAGTTTCATCCCTTGACCATCTGCCAGGCTATCTTGCAAAGCCTGGTTTACATACTACTGGCTTGAGGGGCCCAATTTGCTAATGTCTTTCACCGTAGCCATCTGTGTCAATGTCCTGAAGCTGCTGTTACCAGTTACTGAAAGCCATGCCCTGAAAATAACAGCAATCACTCTTTCCCATGCCAGCAGCGGGTGTGCAAGCCTGAGCATCCACAGGGCGCTCTGTCCAGGCTCTGGGGAAGCTGCTCCTTGCCCCTGACCACGGTTGTTAGCATCTCCTGGCGTGGGCTGCATGGCATGGCTGGGCCCCTGCCTCTGTCTTCACATGGCCTTAGCCTGTGTGTGTCCAAACCCCATCTGCTTCCTACCTGGGCATGGGAGTACACACCTGTAATCTCAGCAATTGGCAGGCTGAGGCAGGAGGATCATTACAAGTTCAAGACCAACCTGGGCTACATAATGAATCCTGTATCAAAGAAAGAACCAACCAACCAACCAACCAAACACAAAAACCACCATGTACCCCAGGGTACCTGTGATGACATCAGTGGCCCATCCAGGCGTTTGGAGTGTGTTTTGCCTATTGAGCCCCTTTGCCCCACCACACCTCTTGTCATGTAGGTCATACACACAGGTGCTAGCATTATATGTGGCTCTACTTGGGGGTGCAGTGGGCTGCCCAGCCTCTGCCCCTGAGGGAATGAAGTAGGAACTGGAAGAGGCTGTGATTTGGCCTCATGGGAAAATGAGGGCTCACTGCACATCTTCTCCTGTGCTTCTTAGCTCCTTTGCATCTTCTTTGGAGAAACATGTGAACATGCAACATGCACTTTTTCGAATTTTTTTTTTGTGAGGGGGCTATTGGGAATTGAACTCAAGACCTTACACTTGCTGGGCAGGTGTGCCACTGAGTTATATCTCTGACCCCACATTGTCCAATTATTAATGGAGTGATCTATCCTGTCACTATGAATTGTAAGCAGTGACATCACAGGAGATACTGGGGTAGGTAGGCCCAGGAGCCTGTTCTTCCTGCCAAGACAATAGTATTCTTGACAGAACCGAGCTCATGAGGCTCTGGGGATCCCTGACACCCACTACACAGCCTGGAGCTCACACAGGAAGGCTTGGACCTTAGTTCTCCATCTCCCTATGACAGAATCTCATGGGCAGGGAAAAAACCTCTGTGGTTATGGCGTGGGCTGTTTCAGGCTGCTCTCATCATCCCTTAAATATCTAAAACCCTTGGGCCAGCCAAATAGCTCAGTGGACTAAAGCAGCTGCAAGCAAGCACAGGGGCCAGGGGTCCAATCCCCAGGCCTACAGTGCCAGCCCCCCCCCATGGCATGCTGAGACAGTAATTGAGACTGGGTGTGGTGGCTTCAAGGCTGGAATCACAGCTCTTGGGGGAGGCTGTAAACAGGCAGATCATTAAGAGTCCAATCTAGCAGTGAGACCCTGAACACCCTTAGACCCTTCCCTAAAAATACAAAATAAGTAAATAAAACCCTCCTACTGTTAGGATAGCAATTCAGTGCCAACATGAATTTAGGAGGACACTCAAACCACAGCAGCATGGGAGTAAGGCCTGGTCATCCTAGGCAGTTTTATTTCAGTGTGGTAGTGTTAGAAAGTATGATTTACAATACTAAAGCACAAGAAATCAAAAACAAAACAAAAGTTTAGAAAAAAGCCCAAAGCAGGGAATTTTGGTTCATTCAAAGGGAAAATTAAAAAAAAAAAAGGAAAATAAAACAGAAAACGATAGTAAGAAATAACTACATGGAAGATTTGCTAGACAACAAATTCATTAGAGAGCTAAAAGAATATGTGGACAAAGTCAAGCAAATTACATATGAACACAATAGAAATATTTATATGGAAAATGAGATGGAAACAAAAGAAAATCATATAGCGGAACAGCATCATTTTTTATAGATAATTCCTATTTCTTTTTTAAAAGTATTTAATACAGAGTCTCACTACACAGCTCAGACTCATATAGTGGTACTCCTGTTTTCAGCCCCCCCAGCGCTGGGATTACAGGCATGCGCCACCACATCTGTGCTCGGTGGCTGCTCAGCTTGCTGGGGGCAGGGCTGGTGTGGCATGCAGTGTCAGAGATCAACCCCAGTGCCCATGCTTGCCTGAGCAGGCACTTAGTCCACTGAGCTATCTTATTGGCCCATATTTCTTTATTTTTATGTTTTTATTTATTTATTTATTTGGTACAGGGTCTTGCTATTCAATTTGGACTTGTAGAAACCCTCTTGTCTCACACTTGGGAGGCTGAGGCAGGAGGATCAGTGTGAATTTGAGACCAGCCTGGGCTACAAAAGTGAACTGCATAGTGAGACCCTGTCTGAAAAAGACAAAAGAAAGAAAGAGAGAGAGAAAGAAAGAACGAATGAAAGAAAGAAATCCTCTTGTCTCAGCCTCCCCAGCACTGAGATTACAGCTGTGCACCACCACGCCTAGTTTCAGTGGCCAGCACGGCAAACCCAGAGTTCTGGGGCTGGCACATCATGTGGTACCAGGGATCAAACTGGGTCCTTGCATGTTTGTCAGGCAGTCACTTAGATCCCCAAGCTATCTCCCTAACCTAGCATAATTTTAGTGAAAAATTTGCTGAAGAGATTCAAATGGAGATGTGACAGGTAGAAGAAAATTAAGAAATCTGAAGATAAGAAAACTAAAATCATTGAAAAAGGAAG
>PVJA010028288.1:0-27746 GCA_004027025.1 Myocastor coypus | reverse complement strand
AAAATTGTAGCCTGTCAAGAATATGGTTTTTGGCCCAGTCTCTTATTTTCAAGTACTACTCTTGAGAGAATGACAGTAACTGAGTTTACACCAGGAGCAGTACATATCAAAAAGACAAGAGTGACATGTATTCCAAACATGGTTTTAGTGTTACATTGTGCTATAGTCAATATGCTGAACCTTTTGAAGGTTCTTGAGAGCCTTCTTTCTTTAACACCGCTCTATTTTCTCTGGGTCCTCTAAGTGCTCAGGGGATGAAGCAGCCCAAGCATTACCTCCTATTTATAAGGCGGTTTCTCTACCTGTGAGGGCCACAGTCTAAGCTAAGCTGTGGCCAGCACAGCAAGGTTCTGCTTAGAGAACCCAGCATCAACCATTGTGCTGAGGATTCAAGGAGCTAGGGCCTCAGAGGGGGCTGCGCTCCGACACCCCCGCACTCCATACTCTGAGTCCCCAGGAGAGGGCAGAAAAAGAAGCCAGGGAAGGTTCGCAGTCAGATTAACTTGGTCCCAGTGGGACCACATGGCCTTACAACTAGCTCGCCCTCAACACACACGTCCGACAGGTCGAACAGGATTTCTGAAGAAGATAAACCAGCAGCTTTTCCTGGGACTGCCAGAGCCTCTGTGAAAAGAACCACAAGCTTGATCTGGATGCCCCAGGCCTTCATTGAAGCCTCAGTTCTACACAGCTACCCTTCCCAGGAATTGTGAAAGGTGATCTTACCCATTCTCACTTGGCTATCACGCACACAGTAATCGCTGAGGATCGCGCTAAGCTAGAGAGACTACGCTGTTTTGGAAAGGTAAAATAAAAACGCTTACTTAGATCAAGAACTCACAATCTGAGGTCATTTCCACAGGTGTCTCACTATGCTCTCAGGCTAAGCTCCATGTAGAAAGTGCTTTCCTTCAGCCCTCCAAGAACAAGAACGCTGCTGACCAGGACGGGAGAGGAAAGGCCAGCACTCCGGGAAAGCATGGAGCCGGAGCTGGGCACTCCCACCAGGCACTGGAGGCATGGGGGAGGGTGACCTTTATTTCTGCCTTCAAAGGGGCTGCTCTGGGGGCAGAGCCTGGGCTGGGGTCAGCAGCCAGCGCCAGCTGACCGAGAAGGTAAGAATCCCGGGGCAGGTAGCACTGCCCGCTCGCTCAGAAGTTCTGTCCAAGAAACGTTTCCTGAGTCACAGTTCGGTTTTTCTTCAAAGGGGCTCACAAACGGACCATACATTAGACAAAGAAGAACAAAAAGAAAACAGTGCGAAACGTCAAAGCACAGTCGCCATGTGCACACCAGGCGCCATCTCCTAAGGGTGCAGGCACTCTCTGGTCTCCTCAGATCCACCGACTCCCAGCGGGGCCTGCCCCTGGGAGCCTGCTTGGAGGCCTGACCCCACCTGAACCAGCGAGCACTGCAGGAACACGAGGCTGTGGGCACTGCCGGGGCTCCGTCACTGGGCGCCGTCTGTCTACTCCCTCAGGCCCCACACAGGGAGTGGGGAGGGAGAGCCCGCAGGCTGGAAGAGGAACTTGGTCAGCAGCTTGTACCTCGCTCTGGTCCCCAGCCTGCCACTGGCCTGCACCAAGGCCACCAGGTGATCAGCTCAGAAGAGATCTCGGAGCATCAAGCTATGTGATGCCTACCACTGTGTGTGTGTGTGTGTGTGTGTGTGTGTGTGTGTGTGTGTGTGTAATAGTTGAGACACACTGTGTTAACTGTGTCTTCAGCTAACTCAACTTGTTAGCCAGCCTGAGAACCTCACCCCAATTTGTAGCGGGGTCTTCATGAAGACCCTCTTTCACCCTCCAGACCTCTTACCTAAAAATAAATTCCCAGCAGCCTCTGTTCCTAAATCAACTACTCCACAGATTCCTTTGTCCAGCGCTGTTACCTGTGTGTCACGACAAGCTCCGTCCTGAACAGAGTCGGCCTCTCTGGGCCGTGCTTCTACTCAGAAAAGCGGCCTGTGTGAATTGAACGCCCAGCACTGTTTTGTCCCGTTTTGTTTTTTAAACAAAGGCTCCATTCTCCATGGGAAGTTTTTACAAAGTCTGTCGTTCTCTGGGAGGCATGGGTCTTGGCGGCTGCGCGTGTGGAAGGGGCCACTCGCTTTCCAGAACAGCCAAGCAGGGTCCGCAGAGCACACCCAGCCTGCTCAGTGGCTCGGTGAGGTTTCTGCCGTGGCAGGCCCAATGGCCTCAGGACCAACTCCCTCCCGCCTCCGGTATCACCTTGTACCCTGAATGACAGAGGCTCTGCTGCCAGAGTCCGGAACACACGCATCTTCCACATGCCTGGGAACCTGGGGGCTCCCCAGATGGCCCCCTGCTTATCAGGCTTCAGAAAACACGAGAGCATTTCTCTGTTTGCTTTCTGCTGCTGACAGTGGCTGCCTGCCAAGGGGAGGGGTGTGAAGAAAATCTCCGCATTTCCTGCTCAAGCCCGTCCTCAAGCCCTGGGGCCCAGGTCCGCATCACTTGCATGTGCAAAGCTGGACCCTGCAACCGCTCCACGCGCACCGGGCTCCCATGGCCTGACAACCCTGCGCCACGCCGCTCCGGCCCAGAGCCCGTGACTCTCGGGAACTCCTTGCTGGGTCCGCACCAGCAGCCCAGCACCCCAAGCCTGCGCGGCCATCCCACGCACTCTGCCAAGTCTCCAGGCTGAGCACCGTTGGCTCCTTCTCAGCCACAGGCCTTCGTGGAACATCCAGAATCTTCTGTGGAAAGGGCCCCAAGTAAGGATTTCGTAATATGCGATCATACCTGACAAATCTGATGGCCCCAAAATATTGTGGTCATATACTTCTGGGAAAAATAATCTTGCTAGAGTCCTTTCTTGTTGAATAACCATCAATTTTGCCCATGTAGTAAAGGCTCTGAAAAGCCCTATAAAAAGGCCATTCAGCCCGACACGGGAGTTCTGGCTCAGGCCTGCTCTCTGTTCTCCAGTTCCTCCGCCTTCGCGACCATCTGAGCTGCCCACATTCCCCCCTGGACACCAGCACAGCCGCCTGCTGCCCTCACAGCACCCTTTCTGCCCTGCCCTCTGCCGCCCATTCCCCACACAAACCAGACCCTGCTCACACGCTTCAGTGGCTTTGCATAAAGGCTAAACAAACAGCGGAGCATGCCACTTGGCCCACAGGGCTGGAGGCTTCAGCCGTGCCAGCTGCCTTGGCTGCTCCTGCCGGCCCTGCACTGGCTTTGTCTTTCCTTTTTAAAGTTCGCACCTACCTCAGCTGCCTGCCACCAGGAGGCCTGTCTACCTGCTGCCCTAGCCCCTGCCTAGTCACAGGCTGGGACCAGCCCTCACCCCTCTCCTCCATGCGCCCTTGTCCAGCTAAAGTCGAAAGCACAAGCGATTTGAGGGCCGAACCTGTGTCAGTTCCTGCTCACCAGGCTGAACAGTGTCGGACCCAGGCAGACAACTTCAAACACTAACAGCTGCACCAAGAGATCTAAAGCATGAGTGGCTGTGGTGGCAGGCAGAGGACAATCGTCACCTGCTGCCCTGTGTGCAGAGCTAATCCCCTGCCGTAGGCCTCTCCTCTCAGGGCAGGAACTAGTAACTCCTCTTACAGCACAAGGGGAAGCACAGGACAGGCGGCGGCAGCACACGCCGTCACAGTGGGGCCTGGGAAGCGGGCTGCGCTCTGCTTCCTGTGCCCCATCCCGCGGCGAGGACAGCAGCCCCTCTTCCTGGCAGGCGCCAGGGGCCCTGGGAATAGGGACCGGCCGCCATACTCCAGGGAGGAGCAGCGCTCCGAACACGGCTGTGGTTCTCCCCGCAGGGACACCAAGGGCCCACCCCACGCGTGTTGGAGTCTTAGGATCGAAGTCACCGGTGCGGACGCTGCGGGCACCACCCTGCTCCTTAATTCCAGCCTGGGCCAGCAGCTGTCCCCAGCAGTGTGCCTGCTGACTATATGTAAGCAGCCTGGAGCTCGGAGGCTCGGGCACTGGAGAACCTGCGGAGGCCCTCGGCTTGGCGGGGGCCAACGGAGAGCCGGTGGGAGTTGGCCGCTCACCCCTGGGAGCTGGAGACTGCAGATGCTACTTCCGGAGTGCCTGGCCTCTGCGGTCTTGGGACTCAGGCCCTCCAGTCACCCACACACACACACCCTCAGCCCCCTCCCTCATCGGTCCCCTGCCCCCACTCGCCACAGTCCTGCTGGGCCTGTGCTTTGCTCCACAAAACAAGCAGCAGTTCCGCCTGCCAGGGCAGACAAACCACACCGGACCAAACAGAGAGGCAGCCTGCGTGAGGCGTGCTTTCCTGCTGGATGGGCACCGTCCCTGGTGCCCTGAGTTTGAAGTCACCAGATATGCCAGAGGCCGGTGGGGACCTGTCAGAAGGCTCTAGCTCTGGCCTTCTCCTCCCCAGCCACCCACCCCAAAGGTCTCAGGCACAAGGGCACCAGAGACCTAGGATCTGCTACTCTGTTCTGCCTGCTGATCCCATGGAAAGTGGCTCTGACAGCTCCTCCTTCCGGCTGTCCCACTCGGACACCACAGAGAATCTAGGGGATGGGTCCCTAATCACCGTGAGCACCGTCTCCTGGCACCCACAGATGCTGCTCGACCTACTGCGCGGCCAGCATCTGTGAGTGAGGCCGGCCCAGCTCTGGAAGCGAGGCCCTGTCATCGCCCCGCCCCCCCATTACCACCGAGGTAGCTAAGGCACAACCCGGAAGGACAGCTACCGCACACAGGCCAACAGGATCTGGGGTGAGTCCGGCGCCAGCTCGCGCTTCTGCCTGTACAGTGTGACCCATGGTGACGTGTCTGACAGCACACCGTGCCTCGGGGCAGCCTAGCCAAGTGCGGCCCTCAGTAGTTCTCTCCACAGCAGATGCAGCGTGCAGGAGGCTGCGTTTGCCCCCAGTGCCATGCACAACTCTCCGTCTGTCTGTCTGTCACTCTCTTTTGGGGGTAACTTTGACAATTATAACAATTCCCTTGGAAGGGGTCACATTGTGGTTTCAAGACCCTTCAGAGAGGAAAAGAAGGTGACTGGGGCCTTCTGCTCATTTAACGTGTCCGCCACCTTTGTGACGTGTCCAGCTGCACTCAAGACTCTTCCGTGGTCGCTTCCGCTCCTCTGCCCTCCACTCCTTTATCTCTGCTCCTTCCTGTCCTGCCACTCCCTGCTATCAGTTCTGCTTTGACAGCGACACTTAGCTGCCCTGCTAAGGCATTCCTGGCCTCTGGAAATACGCTTTCGTGTTTCTTGTCAAACTGTGTGCTTCCAAAGTGACGCTTTCAGATGGAAATGGACGCCTTTCTCATTATCTCACCCTTCACACAGCGCTAAGACTGCCACAGACGGAGGACACTAAAACTTTATCAGCGAAAGCCAGGCGGGTCACAATGTCCTGGCCATCTCCGCGCAGGACAAGGTGGGTTAGTTCAGTGTCCTTTCTCAGTGCTTCCAGCCCCTCCCCCAAGCAGGTCAACTATTTAGATGCAGAGCCTGAAGAAAAATCCCAGCAATGCTTTGACATAACCCAGTTCCTCCACCCTTGGTCAAGACAGCAAAGTGTGGCTGCCTGGGGCCAGAAGCTCAGGTTGCACGAAAGGTTGTAAGAAACGAGCTGATAAACAGGCACGCGGAATTTGCAACAGGAGAGAGGCCTTTGCCTAACAGTGCTGAACATGCGAAAGCATGAGGGCGGCAGAGCTGGTGCCCCTGCACCTTGAGCGCCTGAGGAAGCTGGTGACGCGCCCACAGCAGTGGGGCTGGCTGGGAAAGCTGGGCCACAGCACAGGCTCCAGGGCCACCACCAGCACCAGGCTACACGCAGCTGCGACAGGGTAAGGAGGAAAACTGGAAAGAAAACGGCCAGGCCTGAGGGCCAAGAGCAGGGCCAGGTCACACACAAAGTGCCCCGCCACCCTCCGAGACCCCTGCCAGGATATAAAGAAGAGCTGCCTTCAGGCACTTTCTAGTAGAGTTGCTGACAGCTGTCTGTACAGTTCCTGTCATGCCACGAGCGGGCCTAACAAGGAAGCTAGTGCACACAGGAGCAGAGGCCCCGCTCCTGGCCTCGCGGCATCACACACAGTCCCGCAGAGGTATCAGAGGAACAGCGAGCAAGCCAATGTCTGAGCTCATGCCTAGACAGTGCCAGTTTCCAGGGAACACCCTTGGCCAGGCTCGCTGGACGTGGCGCCAGCTGCTCACCCTGCACCGCTGCACTACACCGGGCCAGGGTCCAGGAATAAACCGGCACACACAACCAGTTGTATGGAATGGAAAATGTAACATGCCCATGTGCGTTGTGCTTCAGATGAAAAATTGAGCCCATCCAGTGCAAAAGGGAAACAAACAGCAGCTCGTGGGCTTAGGTCCTTTCCCCAGACAAAGCCCTTCTCTCTGCCTCTCTGTTTCAATAGCCTCCTGTAAGTTGATCCTAAGCCACTCACTGGTGGCAGCATGAAATGCTGCATCCAGGTGGGGGAAACGGGCAAAGGATAAGGAGCTCAGTGGTGGCAGGGGTGATTACTCCACAGCCAGGGCTCACAGGACCCAGCAGGGACCCAGACACGAGGAGAGACTTGCCCAGGAGAAAGCCTCCCTGCCTCCCCATGGGTCTGCAGCCCTGCCCCGCCCACATCTCACACACAATCTGGTTACAAACGCCCATTCCGTGGCTCTGCCTTGAAAAGCAGAGGTGTCTGGATGAGCCTAGAGATGTAGCACTTCTGAACTAGCAGGAGCACAAGCTCATGAAATGGCTGGCCTTGGGGGCCTCCATCTGTTACCTTGGGACCCAGCTCCAAGTGACTTTTGGATTGATGTCCCACAGTACCCAGCTCACATATCCTTCAAGGACCACGGAGCTGCAGCTGAGGCATGTGATATTATCCTCTACCACACGGGCTTAGGAAGGAAGCCCAGACCACACTCTAGATCTTGTCCCCAGAGCCTGGACCAGTGTCATATCTCATCAGAGAGCCTAAGAAGTCCTATTTGCTGCAGAAAGTTACCAGCCGCCACTTACACCCACAGCTGCTGAAAAGAGTAACACAGAATGCAAAACGTGGTCCACTGAGCCCGCTACGTGGGACGTGAGAGGCCTCCACACATCTGCAGTGCACATGTTTATACGCAAGAGCAACTCCGGGCTCCTGCTACCATCACAGAGAGCTTAAGGGTCTCCAAAAGTCCTACTGAGCTACAGACTCCTATTGCGTACTCTGTAAAAATCAAAGAGAAGGAAACAGCCAGTGTCTCTTGTCTCCTCCAGCTTAATCCAGTAGGTTTGTAACCCAGTATTTCCACACTCTGAGGCCTCTGAGTCTTGGGTGTGCCACTGAGCACATGGACTGCCTCTGACTACCTGCAGACTTGGTAAGCACACAGGACAGGACCAAGAGTCCTGCCATGCATGCTGGGAAACTCCTGCCACATCAGTCTGTGGCCGCACTTTTCTGACCTGGTTGACCCTGTGAAAAGGAAGGGAGCAGGAGCTGAGGGCCTGACTGGGGTTCCGGGTGACTTCCAAGGGTCATCACTTTCTTTGGATCTTATTTGACCTTTTAATATTTTTAAAAGAAGGACAAAGGCAGGCCAAATAGCCCAGTGGCTTAAAGCGCCTGCAAGCAGGCACAGGGGCCAGGGGTTAGATCCCCGGGCCTGCCATGCCAGCCCCACCCCCAGGGGGCGCTGAGACAGTGATGGAGACTGGGTATGGTGGCCATGTGCCTGTAATCCCAGCTCTTAGGGGGCTGTGAACAGGCGGATCACTATGAGTCTGATCTAGCAGTGAGATCCTGGACACCCTGTAGACCCTTCCCTAAAATTAAAATAAAAAAAAAAAAAATATATATATATATATATATATATGAGATGATTAATCCAATGGCACTTTTAATACCATTAACTTGGCTGGAAATTTGAGATCATATGTTAAAAGCATTAATTCTGGTTCAATATTTATTTCCCTTGCCTTGCTAATGCCCGATGTGGTATCAGGCTTCAGAATCCTAAGTACTCAGACTCACACAGGGCGGCCAGACTGGCTCCTGTCACCCACATGCAAAACAGATGCAACCTCACATACATTCCTCTAGGGGAAAGTCAAGCCGGGACTGAAGGGCTCAGCCCTGGGAACTGCCCAAGTCTCTGGCATGAGGCTCTGCTTCTCTCTCAATGGGTCTGAGGCACAAAGAGATGGCAGACGCTTCTCTGGGTCTCGGGAACCTACCTCCTCTCCCTGCTCAGAGGGACCTGTACCCCTGGGCTAGGCCAGAAACTTGGGTGTAAATTCCAAAACCATACATTAAGCGAAGCATTGCTTTCTTTAAGGAAATGGTATTTTTTTCTCTTGTGGATAAAAGAAGCCGTCGTTGTGTTGGTATTCCCTTTTTCTCTCTGCCCGCCGGGAACCTCGGGACCTACCTACCTAGCTCACCTGCAGATCTCTGCATGACGCAGTGGGGCTTCATTTTGTCTCTATTCTCCCCCGGACTGACTCTATTTAATTTTGTTTTCTATCATCTTTCATAAATATGTTTGCTACTTGTGTTTTAAGAATAACCTCAGATCAAACCTACGCAAACATGTCAGGGTGTGGACAAACCTTGAAATCGGTAGCTCGCAGAAGGCGTGCCCCAAGGGGCCCCGGGAGAGCCCTGCTCTCCACACTGCGCCCAGAGGCGGGGCTGTATGGGATTCTGAAGTGCCTGTGATGGCGCCCAGCTGCAGAATGACGGCCCGGCTCAGCCTCCCCCTCCGCCCTGCACCTGCAGAGGGCGAGGCCATGCAGTGTCCCTCAGCCACCTCCCTCGATGGAAGAGGACCTGAGGGCCAGGGCTGCGGCCGCACGGCCTAGAGCAGCGGCCACAGAGCCACTCTGGAGAACGCCTGCGTTTTGTTGTTTGCAACAAATGTGGGACACTCGGGCCCACATTAGAGAAAGTGCGCCCACTCCCTGATCTGTGCAGGCATCCAGGTCCAGGTCCCAGGAGCCAAGCTGCAGCACAGACACCTGCAAATGCTTTGCATTTTCCAACAACGGTCTAATTTTTCATCAGTTTTCCTCACCATCTCTCACCGACCTAGGACAGCAATCATCTGACCTTGAAGGCAGCAGTAGTTGTGTTGGTTTTAAAACGCCTCTTTGGGGGCCTGGCGGGATGGCTCAGCGGTCTAAAGCGCCTGCTTGGGAAAGCTTGGGCGGCTTCAGGGACCGCGGTTCAATCCCCGGCACCACATGCTGCACCAGCCCTGCCTTCGGGGTGGGCTGAGCCGGCCTTAAACATGAGTGAATAAAACAAATAAAGGTTCTGAAACAAGAAATAAATAAATAAATAAAATTTTAAAAATAAATAAATAAATAAATAAAACGTCTCTTTGGGTAAGCGCTCTAATTCCCTAGTGTCCAGGGCCAAACTCAGAGCCTGAGGAACAACTTGTAAAGGAGGAAGTAGAGCGAGGACTTGAAGAGGAACAGATGGCATGAAGGCATTAAGGGGGTGGGCACCACAGCCCCAGCAGCCAGGAGACCTCTGAGATCCCCAACAACACAGACTCACCCACACCAAACTCTAAAAACACTCAAAATGGATCATAAAATTAAATATGAGGGCTAAAAGTACTAAACTGTTTGTTAGAGAGAGAATAAAGCTTCATGGTCTTAGATAAAGCAATAGCTTCTTAGGTATAACCCAAGTATAAGAGGACAAAAACAGATAAACTGGACTTTGTAAAAATTTAAAAATCTTTGCCTTTCAAAGGACAGCAGCAAGAAAAATGAAAATAAAGAATGGGGAAAAAAATCTTGTACATTGAATAATAAGGTACTGGTATCTAGACAATAGAAGGAATTGTTAAAATTACTTTTTATTTTATTTATTTATTTATTTTTATGGCCGGCTCTGCCTGCCCTGAGGGCAAGGCGGGCGCAGCATGTGGTGCCGGGGATCAAACCACGGTCCCTGCAGCTGCCCAAGCTTTCCTAATCAGGTGCTTTAGACCACTGAGCCATCCTGCCAGGCCCTTAAAATTACAGTGAATTGAGTTCCCTAGAGAAGGCACGACGAGTGGTAAGACAATGGATGTCACTGGCCGTCAGAAAAGGAATTAAAGCCACAGCGAAATGTGAATTCTCTTACCCACTAAGACGGTTACGATGAAAGGAGGCACAGAGAAAGCAGAACCCTCATCCAGAACTCCTGGGGACGGTGCACATGGTCACTCTGGAAAGGACCTTGAGTGTTACTCAAGCAGGTAAGCCACACGACCCAGCCATTCTACCCCTGGGTATGCATCCTAAAGAAATGAAAACAGGTGCCACGCAGAACCTTGTACCCTGGGCATACTCTCCAACTACAGCTGGAGATTGCAGACTCTTTCTGAGCAAGGTGTTCTAAGCGTCCCTGCTCCCACCCAGCAGGCATGCAGCACGGGAGCCCGAATGGCAACTGTATTTCACAGAGCAGCGCATGAGAAGTAAACAAGCCCGTGAAGGTGAGATACTCGACCACAGCACTATCTACAAAGCCACAAACCCATCACAACCCTGATCATCCACCCAAATACAGTGTACCGCGCAGGCACCAGCCTCAACGTGGGCTTTTCCAAAATACAAAATAACCCCCCAGAAAAGAAAACTGGAAATGCAGATTAATTTAGTAACAACCAGTAGCATTAACCAGTATCAGAAAACACCAACCTCTAGGAATTCCTGAAAACACAAATGAGAAAAACAGCCCTTCAGCCCGACTGAACTAGACCTGGCCAAACAGTTCCTCTGCGTAGCATTTCACTGGGGGGAGGGGAAGCTATGGACCTGAAAATAAGTAATGGTGTTTTCAAGACAAAATAAGTCGCAAGACTAAATAAGCACAAGAAGAAGAAGAAACAGATGGTCTTTAGAACCCAGAGCCCAGCTTGGCAAGACTCGAGAAGCACGCCAACTCTTCACCACAATAATTATGAAGCCGCAAATGTTCCCTTCTCACCTGCCGGGTATGCACGACCGCTGGAGGAGCTGGGCTTGGTCTTTCCGGCTGCCATGCCATTTACGAGCCTCAGAGGCTATGCCCGTAGCAGGCAGCTCAGGGCTGGTGGCTCGGCTGGGCGGCAAGGCACTTGCCCAGCCTGTGTGGGGTCCCCAGTGCAGCCCCTGTGTCGTATGTATGTAAAGAAATAATTAAATGGTGTTTCAGGTCTGCCCACTGAAACTTTTTCCTTCACCAAGGCTGGCTTACATCAGGAAATAGTTAACCTGGGCTGGTAAAACTCACAACAAATACGTAAGTTACGTTCACGGAATTCCAAGCACAGGTGCAGGTGCACAGTTACTGAGCCATCTATGAGAGGCTGTAGAACGCCCCTGCCAGTGGAAACCTGGGACAAAATTCAGCTTCTTCCTTAGGATGGTGGGCCACTCCATGTGCCCGCTGGGCTAACCATATGGGAGAGCTCCGGCCCAGCCTCCCCGGTGGAACCCAACGTCCGCGCAGACTCAGTGGTCGGACGCACTACAGATGAACCGCCAGCCCCATCCCACCACCTCTGCGAGAGA
The DNA here is from genome assembly GCA_004027025.1 of Myocastor coypus. NCBI lineage: Eukaryota > Metazoa > Chordata > Mammalia > Rodentia > Myocastoridae > Myocastor > Myocastor coypus. Next base: position 16,210 of record PVJA010028288.1, on the reverse strand, counting down.
GACGCGGACCTCCTACGCCTCCTTGACTCACCTGATCACTTAGCGGGAAACCTGGCAGCCACCCGCGCCACCAGGGCTGTGGGCAGAGACTGCAGCAGAAGGCCGCGATGGCAGGTGGAGGGACAGAGGCGGCCTGGGGGATCCGCTGGCCCGCTGCTGAGAACCGCCCACTTCCGGCAGCGGCGCCACAGGTCTGTCCCGCTGTCCAGCCCTTCTCTTCCGCGCTGTTATTCGTCCCCATTCCCTCTCCTCCGACCGCGCCCTCCCTCACGTCCCATGTTCACAGCAAGAATAAAATCACGCCCCTCTAAAGCTCGTGCCCGTGTTTCCGATGGGTGACCAAGTACCGGGGAGGCTGGGCTGCGGCCAGATCTGCACCCACAGCTACGAGCCACACTGGGGGGGAGGGAAGTCGCTGGGTCGGTGCAGTGGCACCCAAGCGTGCAGGGAGCAGCCGCGGGCACCTGCCCCAGCAGGTCACCACCTCTGGATGCCTGAGTCAGCCCCTGGTTGACCGATCTTGCTGCGCGCCAGGGCCCTGAGTCAGCTACTCCCGAATTCCAGGCTCCCGGCCTCCGCAGCTGACTAACTTGGTGAAGGCCCGAGGATGGGGAGAGCACAGGGGAGGGGCGTATGGGGCTGTCTCGAGGGTCACCTGTGAGATCCTCTAAATGTGGTGGCCAGAAGTGCAGCCCAAAGTACGTGTTCATATTTGGCACCTCACACATTGTCTGACTTATGTTTAAAAAAAAAAAAAAATTTCCAAGACGGCCACCAGCATGGGTTGCAGGTATGCTCCCAGGAAGGGCCTGTCCCAGTCTGCTGTGCCGTATCACAGCAGTGTGCCCTCCTGGCTTAAGCTGATTTCTGAGACGTGAAGGAGATGTACAAACTGGCCAAGAAGGGCCTGGCTGCCTCACAAACCGGTGTGATCCTGCGAGACCCAGGTGCGGTTTGTGACAGGTAATAAAATCTTAAGAATGCTAAGTCTAAGGGACTTGCTTCTGACCTCCCTGAGGATCGCTACCATGTAATTATAGGGGCCGGGGAGATAGCTCCGTGGCACAAGTGCCTCCCGGGCAAGTGCAAGGTCGTGAGTTCGAACCCCAGTCCCACCAAAAAGAAAAAAAAAAAAGCAGTCGCTGGTCAAAAGTGTCTTGAGAAGAACAGAAAGGAGGAGGAGGCCAAGCTCCGCCTGATCCTCATTGAGAGCCGAGTCATCGATTGGCTCCATACTCTAAGACCAAGCGGGTCCTCCCCTCAGCTGGAAATATGAGTTAGCCACAGGCTCTGCCGCGGTGGCACAGATCTATGTACTCGAGCAATAAAACCATGATTTAACTTAAAAAAATAAAGTTTTCCTATCATTTCTTCTTACTAAAGCAGCTGTAAGATAGAAGAAGTCCACACAACTGATTTGCACAAGAAAGGATTTCATTGGCAAAAAGTATGTCCATGTGCTCAGCCACTTATTTATTTACTTTTTAGTATTTAGTACAGGGTCTACAGGGTCTCACCATATAGGTCAGACTTGCAGTGATTCACCTACTGTTTCAGCCTCCTAAGTGCTGGGATCACAGGGGCGCCCCACCACGCCCAGTCTCAAGTGCCATCTCAGTGCACCCCGGGCGCGGGGCTGGCTGGTAAGCTGGGGCCGCTGGACGCTGCCTAAGCAGGCGCTTTAGTCTGCTGAGCTATCAGGCCGGCCCTCAGCCACTTACTTTAAGCATGCCCACAGAAGTGGACTTGCGAAGCACCAGCAGTCTGTCTCTTGTTTATATACTAGAATGAGGGCTGGGGTGACTACATATGACCTATTCAGTTGGCGCCATTTCCACTGCCAAATGAAAAAAATGACTTATTTTTATCTCTGAGGTTGATCTGTATTTTACTATTTTTTAAAGCTATTTCTAGCAAAATATACATTTTCTTAGAAACCTACGAGGTACACACCAAGACAAACTAACTGCTGAGCCATAAAACAAATCTCAGCAAATATGAAAAAAGAAATCATGACTGCATCCTGCGAGTGAAACAGAATCAGACTAAAACTCAACACGACAAAAGAACAACACATTTTGAAATTAACACATTCTAAGTACCCCTTGAGTCAAAGAGGGCACCTGAAGAAAATTTTTATCTGAGCAAATATTAAAGAAAATTCATGGCACCAAATGTTTACACAGGAAGACAGGAAAGGTCTGGACTCAGTATCGAAGCTCTGACCTGAAGAACCTGGAAAAGGAAGAGAAACATAAATCCAAAGAAAGCAGAAGGAAGGAAATAATAAAGATAAGAGCAGAAGCCTGGGACAAAACACAGAGACGGTGGGTCAGGGACAACCAAACAAAAGGCTTACTTTAAAGAAAATTATCAGTAAGACTGTGATATCTCTGGAAAGACAAGTGAAAAGCATAACACCTACATTAACAAAACAAGGAATGAAGCAGGTGTGTCCCTGCAGGCTTTTCAGGCACTGCAAGGGTAAGAAGGTCTATAAAGAGCTCCACACAGAAACTCGGAAACAGATAAAATGGACTCATTTCTCAAAAAGCAAAAGCTACTACCATTTACGCAATGTGAAGTAATTGGAATAATCCCATAACTATTTAGACTGAATTCCTAACTTCAAAACTCCCAAAAAGAAATTTCTGGGTCTACAGTTTCTCTGGGTCACTCTACTGAACCCTTAAAACACAAAAAATGCCAACTCGCGACTCAGCGCACCCCAGGGGTGCCAACTCTACACAATCTCTTCCAGAAAACAGAAAAGGAAGAAGTAATTTCCCCTTTATTTAATGATGTCAGTATTATATGAACTCAAAATAAGACAGATGGCACCCCTAAAAACAGACAAAGTGGAAAAAGAAAAATAACTGCAGACCGATTTCATGAACATGGATCCTGAAATCCTTGCCAAGAAAGCAGCAGCTGGAGCTTAGCATATGTGAGAATCACACAGCAGGCCCAAGGGGCGTGCACTCTGAGAACGCTGGGCTGGTGGGGTGTTTTTAAATCAGAAGGACAATCACATGCTCGGAGCAGTGCGCAGCGGAAGTGTGTACGCTGGCGGGACAAAGTGCTGATCAGTGTGCTGGAAAGAGCAATGGGTCAGCGGCCCAAAAGGTGGGCCAGGTCACTGTACGCTGTAGGAGGCTGGGGCAGGCCTGAGCTGCTGGATGGGGACAGCACTTGGCAGCTCCGGGCGGGGAGGGTACTGCGTTTCTACTCCAGGGAGATCCGCAAGCATCACCTGTAGCGCCCCTGAACGCCAGTTTAGTCAACACTGTAACGAGAGTCTACCTTTGATTCTGAGCCTACCCTGTGCAGTCTACGCATGCCCAGCCCCTACCTGGGACTCTTACGCAGACTGTCCGCAGCCCAGCCCTGAGCTGGCTCCACTTTCAGGGGGGCAGGGAGCACCGTCTGCAGGAGCCGGCCTCCTCCAGCTCAGGTTCCTCCATGAGCCACAGTGCTGTGGTCCAGCAGTCTAACTTTCCAGGGGAAGATTCCCAACTGCTCAAGAAATAGGGGTTCTGGATTTTCCACACCAGAGTGTGGGAGGACAGGCAACTCCCTCGCCCACCCAGTTGCACCAGCACCACCTTGGCTCCTGGTCACTGGGACCCATGCTCTCCACTCTGTGGACAGCTCTGTGGACAGCTCTGTGGACAGCCAGGCCCCGACACAGAAACGCCCATGTCATGGGCACTGTGAACTGAATGCAGTGAGCCAACACTGACAGCCAGGAACACACAGAACACTGTGTGCACCAGGTATACAAATTCAGAGACGGGATTAACCCCAAGACAGGAAGTTACAGGCCTTGTCCAGACCCTGCTCAAGGCTCTTGGTTCGATCCCCAGTTCTGAAACACACAAGACGCAAGGAGCAGAGCCCAGGAGCTATCTGCAGCCCCGTCATCACGCTAGCTAAATGCCCAGCCAGGTCCTTGCTCCTTCCCCCAGCATTCTGCCGCACTCAGCACCAGGGGCTGCGCAGGGCAGGCTGAATTATTAACCCTGGTTCTCCACTGGGCCCAAACCAGCTGCAGGCTCGGCACCTGGGGCCCACTTCCGCCTGCTCCAGCTACAGGAAATGCAAAGTGCCGTGTCTGACCTGAAGGTCACAAGACAGGCACAGGAAGCCCCTGCCCTGGGTCCCACAGGACACAGCTCACAACAGGCCGGGCTGGAGGAAGGACCTCAGGCAGGGTAGGGTCCACCATTCTGGGGTCTCAAAACCCAAGTATCAAGGGAGCCAGGAGACTCATCTCAGACAAGGCCACAGGCTTCGAGACACAGAAGGAACGCGCCTTGGCCCGGCAGAGCAGGTCCTGGAGATCTGAGAGCAGGCAGCAGCGTCCCAGCCGCGCTGTTCCTTTGGACCCAGCTCTGGCTGGACTCAAATGTGGAGCTGTGGTTATAACCCAACTGGCTCCACATGTGGACTTCCCTGGACAGTCCTGCCACAGATTTTCCACAGCTATTAATGCCTTGATTCTTACTTCAAAGACACAAAGAAGATGATGTTTTCCAACCACATTCGCCAGCGTCGCCCCTCCCCCGAGCTGTCACCTAGCCAACTCCCTGGAGCAGAGCAGAGCTCATCGGGTTCTTGGAAAATCCAGGGATGGAAAAGATGAGGTTTTACTGTCCTTCCATGCCACATCTGTCCAAGTGCTTTCAGACCCATCTCTTGGGCCACCTCTTCTGGCTCTGTCATTTATTTGCTTAACTACTTTATACCCCGCCTTGTTCCAAAGGCTTTGAAGCACAGCCAGGCTTTTTCCTTCTAACTGCAAGAAGACTCAGAGTTTCCCTAAACCCAGACACAGCCAGGATTTCTTCCTCCTGGGCCACACACTTGAGAAGTGTGTGCAGAAATCTAACAGCTAAAACTAAAAGGGAAAAGAGGGAAATTAGGGAAGAAATGTGTTGCCTGGCCCTACACTCCCCTCTATCTGAGCCCCTGACGGAGAGGCCCACCCACAACTTCAGCACTTCCTGAGGAGAACTCGCCTCTCTGGCCCCGATTCCCACCCACCACTGCTGTAAGGATCTCGTCTTATTCACCACTGTGCCTACAAAGCAAGCACCCGAGTCCTCTCTTCTCGCTCATGAAACTAGCCTAATGATGCTGGCTCGGGCACCTTCCCTCCCCCAGGGACAGGCGGGGCAGAAGGGTTTCTCCACAGCTCCTGACTCCAATTTCTTATGCCTATCTCCACTACTCTGACATGTGGTTACCACAAACACATGACTTACCCTGCAGTTCAAAACTCACCAAGCCACAGCTAACCATTTCAGAGACGCCTACTCACTGTGCTAATGATTTCCACTATAATTCATCTGCCACTGATAATAGGCCTAAATCCATTCATATCTGTCCAGGACCTCAATTAGACAACCACTCAGAAACACTGCTAGATGAAGAAATACGTGAACACAACTAGTCCACTCTTAACAGCGTAGGACAAGTCAGACGTTAGCGTCCATTACTAAAGGACAACTTGCCTTAGCAGTCTACAAGTATGGTCATGGATTCTGAGGTGCAGAACTTGGGAACGACTCAGACAAGGGGTCCTTACTGAGTTTTTTTTTTTTTTTTTTTTTTTTGAGACAGGGTCTCACTGTGCAGTTCAGGCTGGCTTTGAGCTCACTTTTGTAGCCCAGGCTGGTCTCGAACTCACAACGATCCTCCTGCCTCAGCCTCCCAAGTGCTGGGATTACAGGTGTGAGCCACCAAGCCCGGCTTCTTGCTGAGTTTCTGATGCTACTGCTGTCGAGAAGTGAGCAAGTCTCGGTCCCCTGGAGGCCTGCCAGGGCAGCAGGGTCTGTTTCCAGCACGGCAAACTCCCATGGCCGACAGATGGCCTCGTCCCTCACAATGGGGGCCTTTTCCCAGGCTGACTGAGCACCTGACCCCGTAGAAGTCGGTCCTCCCGAGAGCTGAGGCCCAGAAGAAAGCCAGGAAGCAGCCATGACACCTTGTGGCTGCAGCCATGCTGTTGTGTCCATATCACCCGACCTACCGCGCTTGAGGGGGCTGCACAGGTGCGGGAACACCGAGGCGTGCGTCCCTGGAAGCCCGCTCAGCGGCTGGCCCCGGCCCCAGCATGCACACTGCCTCCTCACTTTACCATTTCAGGTACTCCTGCTTCCCCACTGCGGCTCTCCTAAGGGATTCAGTGCTACGGCATGCTCCACTCTCTGTTTAATGTGATAAAAAACAAAAATGCCAGATTTTTCCACCAAGTAGAAATCTGTTTAATGACCTTGGCCAATCTTTGGAAAACCACCCATCAGGCAGGGTTTAGAGGATCAGAGAGAACACAACACAGATTAAGGAGGATTCCTAGCAATAAAATCAAAGCCTTTACCCTTTCAGATGTTAAAGATTCAGCTGTTGGCACTAGCACAGCAGCTGCTGTTGTCCTGGGCCGTGTCAAGCAGCCCCTGCTGCTCTGCCGGGTCACATCCGGAGAGGTAGCTGGCCTGGGGTGCCCAGCAGGGACCCCAGCTCCACCCTCCTCCACCGTCCAGGGCTCTGAAAGGTGCTCAAGGACAGCTTAGACGTCTCTGAATATCCAGCCTGTCCGGGAGAATAGGCGAGAACCCTGCTGGCCCACTGTAAGAAACTCAGCAGCAAACGTCCCTGCACTGAACCCTCACCACCCAGCACGCCCCTCGCTTCCCCTAGAGCCTGACCAGGGCTCAGCTTAGCCTCAGATGCGCTTTAGTCTTTGAGCAGCACTTAGTGAAGTGCAAACCCTCAAGAAAAAGGCGCTGCGCGAGCCCATGCCCTCTGCTTTCCCGTGGGACTCAGCACAGAGAGGGCGCCAGTGACAAGACACCAAAACCGGACCTGGGCCACAGGACCAGCGAGACCTCAGAGAGCCCAGGTGTCCCCCTCAGGTGGCAGCACAGACAAGCTACCTTGACTCCGCCCTATGGGCAAAGACCGCAGGGGGGCACCCTGTCCATAACCCAGTGCATCCTGCCTTCCTCCCTCCACGTGCCCTTCACAATTCCTCCCCTGTGGGAAAGCACGGAGCCCCTCACACGCCCACGTGGCCTATGCGTGAGCCGGTCCCCGTGGCCCAGCCGAGCCTCCGCAGGGTCCCAGCCCTGCGCCCCACTGTCGCCCCCCGGGGCTGCTTTCTTCCTGAGCTCTAATGAACCCCTGTTCTTCCTGTGGATGGCTGTCATTTTCCTTAGGGAGCTCTTCGCCTCACTTCCAGGAACTGCACAGCAGAGCTGCACATTTACCCCTTGGAGACACCTAACTAACGAGTGTCTCGCTTTACTTGTGTGTTTTCTTCCCACAACCCATCGCAATGCCTGGTATCAATGAATGATCCGAAGGCACCTGCTTCATTGATTAGTGACTGCGAATGAACGAAGTGTCAGTGACCCCCGTCCCAAAGGTGAGACACTCAGATGGACTCTAGGCTGGATCCTGAGAGTTGCAAAAGCCCGACCATGTCCCTCAATGTCGCGGTGGGGAGCAGGCAGGGCTGTCCTCCACCCAGCATGTGAGGGGAGGGGCCAAACGCGTGTCTGTGGCACTTCTGGGCCCGAGACAAGGGTCTCTGCCTCCTGCTTCCTCCAGTCAAGCCCCCACAGCGTCCTCTGCACTGCGCGCGAATGCGCTGGGTCTCTGGGTCAGTGCCAGGTACTTGGGTGCCCTGTCCTCAGCCCCCACTGGCACTGCTGGACCATGCCCAGACACAGGCCTGCCTGGCCATGCCCCCAGGGCCAGGGTGTGGCCTCTGCCCTGTGAGGAGCTTCTCACCCAGCTCCTTCAGCACCTCCCTCCTGCCCTGCAGAACAGCAGCAGCTAAACCCAAGCACCCAGTGTCACAGTAGGAGCCCCAGGAGGAAGGGCCCCCTAATCTGTCTCTGCCTCAGGACAGCCAGAGGCCCTCTGCACTGATACTGTGCCCTGGGAGGGCCACCCTCTGGGAACCTTAACTGCAACCCAACTGGATCTTTAAAATAAGGCAAATAGCCGGGCGTGGTGGCGCACGCCTGTAATCCCCGCACTTGGGAGGCTGAGGCAGGAGGATTGGTGAGAGTTCAAGACCAGCCTGGGCCACAAAAGTGAGTTCAAGGCCAGCCTGAACTGCATAGTGAGACCCTGTCTCAAAAAGACAAAAAATAAGTAAATAAATAAATAAATACAATACAATACAATACAATAATAAAATAAGGCAAATACATTGTAATTCGGGTCAGCATTTGTGGAGGAACGTCTCAGCAGCTCTCCTTGAGAGCAGAGCGACTCTCTCCACTTTCACTGAGCCTGACCCTACTTCCTCATACAGAAAAAGCCAGCTAGGACTTCTCTTTACCCTTGCAATTGGGCTTAAGCAGTGTGTACTGGTCTAGCCAAGGTGCTGGTGGTAATTTCTGAAGATGGCACACGTGTTTCCCTGATAACGAACACCTGCTGCTCTCCACTATGAGCCGGGTCGAGACAGGACGAAGAGCCAAAGCTCCACGCTGTGTTGGCGGGGACCGAGCCTCGAGATAGAGGCTATGACTTCCTGGCACTTGAAAGATTACATATCAGAGCTGAGGCATCAGACCCCAAAGTATTAGATTCTATCTCAATAGCAGAATACACATTACTTCCTTTGCCTAGCCTCTGTGCATATGGCAGAGGTGAGTGCAGGAACGCAGGCCTCCTAGCCCAGCTCACAGAGCTCACCTCTTCCCACAATTCCCTTTTTCAAGCCACTCCCCCTTCTCCACTGAATAAAACCTGAGTGTAGCTCTGGGTCACTCTCTTTGGTCTGGAAAGCCATCTTCATGTCTGGACTTAGGGTCTCTTGGCTCCCCAGTAATATGTATGTATATGTATCTGTGTGTGTGTGTGTGTGTGTGTGTGTGTGTGTGTGTATGTCTTAGTGTCTTTGTTATCACCGTGGGTTGCGCTGGGAGTGGTAGATTGGAATTAACTTGGTAGAATTCCAAGGACATATCTTTAGGATTATAAGTTTAGACTTCTTGGGCCAAGACGAGACCCAGGCAGGGACTCCGACAAGCATTTCTCCTTAGTCTTGCATTTAGGAAACTGAAATTCTGCAACCAGTCTCACCCCAAAGCGGAGACAATCTGGATGCAAACCCAGCCGACTATCAAGCACCGCCGAGGGCCTTGGAAAGGCAAGCTTCCTTTCCTCCCCACTTTGGAGGAGGATGTCAGATCACAGAACTGACCAGCTGTCTCCCAGCAGACCGGCCACAGCGGGAAGCCTGTCCGGCCCGCCCCCAGCCCACACAGCGCTCCATCCCTGAGCCTCTACTTCTGTTGTCACCTTAGTCGTTCGTCTGTCTCTCCTACGAGGTCGTAGGCGGTCCTGGAGGCTGCAGGCCACGGCTCACCTGCCTCCTGTTCTCAGAGGCAAGCCCAGGGCGCAGTGACACCTGAACTGGCATGGCAAGGCTTGAATGTGCCCACCCAGCCCTCTCTGCGGCCCAAGGCACGTGATTCCCGGCAGCTCAGCTAACATGCCAGAGTGAACACCAGGGGTGCTCCCTCTCCAGAGACTATCGGACAGCAGCCCAGAAGTTTTCCCATGATCTAGCGACCCTCGGGGCATCGCCTGGCATCAGGGACACAAAGGGCGGCACAGGGCATGCTAGGCCCTGCCTCTGTGTGCTTTTTAGTCAATACAGGAGGCAGAGAGGGACTCGATTGTTCAAAGAGCCATTCTGGGACGGGGAGACAAGACCACGGAAGAGCTGGTCATTAGGTGCCCGTCTCACCTTCTTCCTGCTGCCTCCAGAAGGGCTTCGTGAGCGCAGAGATGCTTTCTTCCCGGACACCTGAGTGTCGACTCTGAGGCCTCTCCGGGTCTCCAGAGCTGCCACTCAGTGAGGTGATTATCGGAAGCTCGAATGCAGGGGAAAGGAATCTGAACAGCCTCCCTGGCTCGCCTGGCCCCCTCTGAGAAGACAGCAGGGAGACTTCACGCTGCATGAGCCACGTCTGAGGGAGGCAGCTCCGCCAAGCCTGAGAGTAGCGCTGGTTTGCCCGCGTGACCCCCCGCAGAATTTGCGTTCACTTGAGAAGCTGGTGGGAAAGAGGGAAGGGGAATCTACGAGCCCTGCAGGAGCAAGTCGCCTCCTCTGCATACACTCATTTCTGCAACACGGGGCGCACACGAAAGTGTCTACGGAGGGAAAGACTTTCAGCATCATTGGATGTGGACAAAACTCCCAAGGGTCATGGCGTCTGGAGCATGGGCGTAATGTCAGGCAGAATTTACACCATGAGAGCGAAGGTAAACGCACAGACTTACCCTCCAGCGTACCCCGCAGCGCCAAGCACGCGGCCCTCCGGAGCGCCGCCCCGAGGCTCGCTCCCACCCCACCCCCCCGCCCTGCTGCCTCCCACGCCAGTACACCTGTCCAGCTGCCACCGACAGGAAGCAAGGCTCTATCGGCCAGAAACCCAAAGGCAACAGGGCTGTCCTCCCCTGACTCCCAGCCCAGCAGTCTCCACTGCCTCACCTCTCTCATCCCTTCCGTCTTCATTCTTACACCCTTTTTCATTATGGAAAACCTCAACGCTTGCAAAAGCAGGAAGAAGAGCATCACTAACTCTCGCCTGGCCCTCCTCCGGCTGACGCGCTTGTGATGGGTGTGGGGTCCACCCTCCACAGCCGGCTCAGCTCCCCCAAAATGAATTATTGTAAAGCGAGTTCCACAAAGCATGTCCTGGCACCCATAAGCGCCCACAAGGGAACCCTTCAGCGTGTTCCCTTAAAAGAGAAAGACCCTTAGCAACACTACTGCCTCCCACCCCCCAATATTATGAATATGGTGACAGTTTTCAAATGCGCCCAGGAGCTCAGGTATTTCTCGTTAACATGACGGGTCCATCAGGTCCACACATGGTCCACAGGCTGCACGCTGGTCCCTACCTCTTTTTTTTTTTTTGAGGAATTTTTTATTTTTATTTTTTTTTCTTGTTTCAGAACTTTTGTTTGTTTGTTTGTTTGTTTGTTTGTTTTTTTATGGCCGGCTCAGCCTGCCCTGAGGGCAGGGCTGGCACAGCATGTGGTGCCGGGGATCTAACCGCAGTCCCTGCAGCTACCTAAGCTTTCCAAAGCAGGCGCTTTAGACCATTGAGCCACCCTGCCGGGCCCCTGGTCCCTGCCTCTTACAGGGCCGCCTTCCCTTCCTGCTCCACCCGACACAGCCCAGAGGCACGAGTCTCTGCCCCACCCACGAGGTGCCCTTTGTCCTGCACTCCACACCAGGGTGTCCTTGGCCACTAAGCGACTCCCTGCAGATGCCAAGGCACAACTCCAAGGTGGTCTTCTCCCCAGGCCACCCCCAGCTGTTGCCAGCTGTCCTGCCAAGCTCGGCACAGGGCCCCCTATGGCACTTTCCCTAGACCTCACATGGGGCTCCTCCTACGTCCAGCCTGGGTGTCCCCTGAGTGGCAGTTGCCATCTTACTCTCTTCGCGAACCCCCAAGGCCTTTGTGCCACACCCGGCGTCTTCCTCCCTCTCTCTGCCCCCACCCACCCCTTCTCTTGTGAGAGAGGTGCTGCATAACAGCTGAATTTTAGGCATCTTGAAAATCCCTGCAAACCCCAAAATTCTATTTCTTGACCCCAAAATATCAGTGGTTCTTTTACCAGCTTCAAAAAAGATGCAATTACCCCAAGATGAATGCTGACATTATGATAGTGCTCTTAATACACACGGTATTTCCATGAGAAGCGATTTTCCTTTGAGACCCCAGAACAGTCAGGGCTCAGTCCGGGGGTTGCTGGAGACTCCAGCGTCTTTCCCTTTGTCTGTTTTTCTCTCTGATCCACCACCCAGCCATTAAGCACCAAGCCCAAGCCCACCAGGGAAGCCAAGTAGGAAACAAGGCAGGTCTCAAAGTAAGGACAAAAGTCAGGACAAAACTTCCACGCCACCAGGTGGGTGTAAACTAAAAGTCCAAGAGCAGCCAGGCACTGTCCCAAGGGCGCTCGCTGCATTGGCGCCAAGCCTCCTCTCAGGGCAGCCTTAGACTACACTATCTGTCCTGCTGTGCTGTACCAGGGGACACAAGAGGAGTGAGAGCCCCTAGCCGGCAGCAGGGGAAAGTGACTCAATCCGCCGTCTCCGTGTGAGGTCCAGCCACAGCCACACACCAGGAGGAGGAGAGCACTTCCCTTTCAAAACTTGCAAAAGCATAAAGGGCAGTGAAAAGTACATTAGGAAATCGAGGGCCAAAGCACACTAGAATGTCTCTAGACGTTCTTCAAGAGAATGTCTGACAGAATCGCTTTTCCTCACCGCTCTGTAAGATGGCAAGTGAAACCGCCCTGTGACACCCACACCTCAGGGCTGCCGCCAGCTCGGGTCCAGTGCTTGCGGCAGCCCAGCTTGACAACCACAAATCCCTGTCCATCCAACACTCTCTAAAAGGTGTCTGGTCTCCAAAAAACTAGTACACAGTGCCTGCTTGGAATACCTGCAAGAGCTCCCAGCAGTTTTCAGCCAGGGTTCAGTAACTTCAGCCTTGTAGCCCTCAAGCTTGGGCCGGGATGAAATACTCGGTAGATGACAGCAGTGGAGGCGCACTGTGAAGGGTTTGGCCCCGCAAGCAGCAAACGCTGCAAGGCTGCTGGGTGGCGGTTGGCAGCCCCCACAGACCTGTCGGGAAACAAGCTTTTCAGAGCCGTTCAGCTCCTTAAAGAAATGCCAGCTTCTAGTCACAGGGGTGGGCAAGTATGTCCCCTGGGGCAGCGGAAAGGCTGCCCCCGGCGAACGGGTTACAGAAAACCTCATGCTTGGTTCCTTCCCCAAGCACTTCATAGAACGCTCTTACAGTTCTGTTCTGTGACACCATGCTGCAATAAAGGACCAGAAGGTCAGCATTTGCCAGAGGTCAGAAGACTCACGCCGCCGATATCCAGACTCCCTGACTTCTCTTTAAAAATGCAAAGATCTAACCACACGGGTCCGGCTTTCCTTCACTGGCAACTTTAAGGTGGAGCACAGAAGCCACCCACGCAACCACGAAGGACGCGCCCTCCAACCTTCCACGGCTGCACCGGCCCCCTTGTGTCCTCACTCGGTAACCTCCCTGTCTGGACACTCAAGCTTGGCGTTAAACGAGACAAGGGAGCTGCGGAGATGGCTCATTGGCTCAGCGCCCGCCTGGCAAGTGCAACGGCCTGAGTTTGATTCCTGGTACAAAAAAAAAGGGCAAGGGATAAAAATGGCCCCTGCGCTTGAGCGCAGCAGCGGAGATGAGAGGCACAAGGAAGGGTTAACCAGGGGCGGGGCTTGAGGGGGCGTGGCCAACAGAGGCAGGAACCTTTAAACTGACAGCACATGCTGTCAGAGGGTCCCCGCGCCCCCAGGCAGCGGTTTCTCGGAAGTATGGAGCAGATCATCCTGGACACGGCAGCGTCCCAGCCTCTCCTCCAGGCCCTGTAGAGTGGGGGCAGCGTCTTGAAACTTCCAGTAGCTGTGAGCTAAATAAACCTTTCCTTCCCTAGGCTTGTGTGTTAGGTATTTGTCCTAGCAACAAGAGAAAAGCGGCTAAGACAGAATTTGGTATCAGGAGAGTGGGGTCATTGCTGTGGCTAAACCTGATCGTGTGGATTAGAAGCTTTTGGAAATGGCTTATGGGAAGAAATAGGAAAGGTCTGCAGTTGTCACCTATGAGCAAAGCCCTGCAACAGTTTTAGCACTTCTGTAGGGGAGGTTCTGGTCAGAGCTCAGACCAGAAGATAGACACAAAGCCGACCTGTAAAGACCAAGCTGCGGAGATTTCTGCTGGGAAGAAGGACTGCACTGGCTGTCGGACTCCAGATCATTCGTGTCTTGGCTTGTCCCAAAGTCTGTTTGAATTTTGCCTGTATCCAGAGACTTTGCCTGAGACTGAGATTAAACATGGAGGATTAATCTTTTAAAGGAAATCTCAAAGCAGTCAAATATTGGGGCAGTGGCATGGCTATTGCTGGGGGCTCTTAGTCAAATATATGTCAAGAATGTACAGCAAAGAGCCCAGCAGAGTGAATTAAACTGTTGTGAGTTTGGCCCGAAAGAAAGCACCAGAAAGGTTGTGGACTGCAAAGATGGAGCTGAGATCTCCACTGCCCAGGAGGAACAGGAGAATAGAAACGATGTCCCGAGGGCATCATAGGAGGTGGCAGGTTCTTGCCCTTTACGGCCTCAGAAACACAAGGGTGAGGAACTTTGCTTTGAGGAGAAAGCCGTAGAGCCCCAGGTTCTAGAAAGGAGGTGTTGCCCACACCAGATTACAGAATGGCACCAGCATAGAGAATTTGTTTCTCTGAATCAGGGTCAGAGTGCTCAGAAATCCAGGCACTCGACCCCTACAGTTAAGTGATAAGGAAGCCTGGCTATTGCTCCAGCTGGCAGCAGACCTTGGCATCATCCATGTGGCATTGGTTTTAGGTGCTTGCAGAATGCAGGAGTTCTGAGGTTAAGAAGGCTTCCACCTTGATTTCAGAAGAAGGCCTGGGAGGCCAGGCAGTGTGTCCTGGGGAGGGCAGTGTGTGATGCTCTGAGTGAGAAGCCTACTCTGTGGAAACCCTAGAAGTTTGGAAAAGCCAGGAACGTAGATCATCTAAGGAAAACTGCAAAGATGGAGCATAGCCGGCCTAAGAAAAAAGCCATGGGAGCCACCACCAAGAGTGCCACAGGGGTGGTGCCACGTGGAGCTCATGATTTACTACACATTGGTTCTAACGTTCCAGTGGAGCGACTGGGGGGGGGCAAAGGCCCCTGCCAGTGCGCTCTGAGCAAGCCCTGCGTGCCAGCTTCCTGCCTTTGTTGCCAGCAACACGCATCTCCACCAACCTGATCCCTTCCCAGGGACAGACAGACCCCACGAATTACAAAACAAGAACACCACACAGACCTTCCAAAGGTCGCTGTGGGATGCCAAGGTCCTCCCGGAGAACCCCTGCCATGAGAAACCAGCACATGAAGGGCGCGGCGGGGACACCAGGGTGACGTACAGCCGGGGGACGAGGCACACAGGCCACCCCCACAGCCACAAGGACTCAGTTGGCTCTGCTCTTTTCCTGTCAAGTTAAATCCGCTCGCAAACAAAAGCTAGGACAGCAAATGTACAAGAGGCTTCTGTAAAGTTGTGAGAACCCCGGACTATTTCCTGGTCTTGTCACTGTCAGGACAAACAAACCTGCCACTTGTCTCTTGTCATTAGTGGTCACCATGACACACCTGAGAGCCAGGGAGCCAGAGGGGCTCATGTGGAGAAGGCCCCAGGCCCTGGAAGCTCGGCGCTGCCCATGTAGCCTCCACGGAGCAGACAGAGCCAAGTGAGACTTCTTTCCTCAGCAGCGCTGGCCCGCGTGTCACAGAAGCTCTGAAAATTCTACACCGTGCAGCTCTCTCTTTCCCTGGCATATTCCAAAGCATTCCCCATTCTGAACACCATTCTCTTCCACAGCCAACGTGCAACTTGTACCAAAAGACATCAACGTAAGTTAGGATCTACTGCAGAAGCCAAAAATTCCATTCCAAGAAAAGTTATCTGGAAGGGGTGGAACCCAGCCAGCGAGCCCCCTGGTGACACTGCTGAGAGCCTGCATGAGAGCACACAGGATGCATGCAGTCCAGGGCACAGGCCAGGCCAACCCCAAGGATCTGACACCCGGGGCCACATCCGGCCACACCCGGCCACACCCATGCCTCCACTTTCTTAGAAGCTCTATTTCTGTGCGCTGAGGGAGCGGAATTTCACGCTACAGTGAAAGGAGAGAAGGCAGCTGTGCTGGGGCTGGCGTGCAGAGGCGGTCTAGGCCACCGCCCTCCTCCCCTGCCACAGCAGACTCACCTTGGTGGCCTCCTCCACACTCTCCCTCAGGGCCTGCAGCTCCACGTCGTATTGCTCCTTCAGCTTGTCCATCTCCCGGTCGTGGCTGGACACCTCCTCCTTCAGGGCCCCCTTGAGGGCGGCGAGCTCGCGCTCCCGCTTCCTCAGGAGCTCCTCCAGGGCCTCCTTGGTGATCAGCAGGTCGTGAAGGTCTCGCTTTGCTTGCAGCAGCTCCTACAGAGCCCAGAAGGATGCAGGGCGTGAGCAGCGGACGTCTCCGCGTGGCCCTGAGGGGTCCGACCGGGTCACACCCCCTTCCTGGCACCGAGGCTGCTGGGCACCACGGCGGCCTTTCCCCCTGCCCGTCTCAGCCCACA